>JABUQX010138514.1:0-12500 GCA_015478945.1 Trachelipus rathkii
ATATGTTCATAGAATATTTCTCTTATATGAATTGGTAAATTTAGGCCACCAAAAATTGTGGCCGCTCTGTGTCGCATCTGATCTGCTGTAATATTTCTGGAGAGGTTTGCTTCTGTGCATACAGCATTAACTTCGTGCCAACCAGACGAGTGTTCTTTACTTCTTGCTAAAACGATTCGCAAAAGAAAAAAAATAGTTTTCTATATGCATTTGAATAATAAACCGTATATTAAAAAGTAATAATAATAATATGTTTTAGGATATTTATCTTGCGCACTCTAAATACTTTAAAATACAGACAAATTGTAAATGTTTCTATGTTAAGATTGGTATTTTTGAGAATTTGATGATTAAAAATAACTAATTTGAATTTGAATATAAATATAAAATAAAATAAAACTTCTTTACTTTCATTAAAGTGAGAATAAATTATGATATTTAAAATAAATTTACAACTTACCTGTAGAAGGAAATGCGAATTTATTGTCTGGATTTATGTGACACTCGTTTCTAATTTCAACATCTGTCAATTTTTCAAGAACAGGAATTAGAATATCCGGAATCATAACGCTGACATCCCTATTCCCTTTGCCAACCGTGTATGCCATCTTATGGTTTTCTGCTAATAATTTATCTCCCTTATCAGCTAATGTTGCTGAGAGTCTTTGAACGTCGATCCATTTATTTTCTCTGGCCAGTTTAATATCTTTTAAAGTTAAAGAACATCCTTCACCTGACCTTCTTGCATTAAGGAAGGTTAAGAAGCATACTGAAATTTGTCTTGCGTGAATAAAAACTTTAATGTTCCATTTCACTATCTTTTGTATATTTTCAATTTCTTTAAGTATAGTTCCTTAATTTTGCAACATCTTCTTCTAACGGAAGAAGCTCAGGCTTGCGTAACTCTTTACCTCGTTTCCTTATGTGATACTGTGAACCACCAAATAAAGTTTTGGACCTAAATTTAAGCATATGTTCAAATTCTACAACTAATTTTTTCTGATCTTCTTTTCTATCAACCATACAAATATATTGCATTGTTTTTATAAAGGAGTGTAAAACATTCTGTAACGAAAGCTTGGTAGAATGATGAATTATTTTTTCTTTTTCATTTTTTGCTACAATACATATAGCATTTTCCACAAAGTCGAAATATTTTACATTAAAAACATCCTCATCGGAAATCTCAGGATTCACAGTTTTGGCAAGTTTCTGAAACTCAATCAGAAATCGTGCTAGGAGTCTCATTGCTGCCCTAACTCTTCTATACAATTTCACTGTTTTGAGAGGATCAGTTA
This sequence comes from Trachelipus rathkii, assembly GCA_015478945.1. NCBI lineage: Eukaryota > Metazoa > Arthropoda > Malacostraca > Isopoda > Trachelipodidae > Trachelipus > Trachelipus rathkii. The sequence goes on from JABUQX010138514.1 coordinate 1,299, forward strand.
TAATTGAATTATATTGCTCTTTCCCAAATCGCAGAATTAACTCACAATTAAGGATTTTCTGAGTAACTTCACCATCCCTTCTTCTAAAAGTATCTAGTATATTCTCTTTGAAATCTTCATCAGATATATTCTTAGAATTGCTCATAATTACTACTGGTGGATTAGCTTTACACTTTCTTTTGTGCAGATGGAAATTCTTTTTACCGTATGTTCCATCACACTTGACGCAGATAGCCATCCCATTTTCTTTTTTTTGCTTTCTCATCAACATAAGGTCGGTATCATTGTTTTGTAAAAGACGAACATTATGGTTCTTTACTCCTGTTTTGATTAGTTTCAGCATTTCGAAATGAGATTTCCTTTTTTGGTAAGGGATTTGATTTTTTTTAACATGGTTGTTGACTGCATGATGTTTGATATGCTGGTAACTTTAGTATACACCATGGCGAATAAAAGCATGGTTCTACGTGTAGTACTGATTTTTTCTTTGGCCTTTTCGGAGAATTAACCGTGAAGTATATGATTTTATATAGATATATTATATATATATATATATATATATATATTATATGATATATATATTATATATATATAATTATATAATCATATATATATATATATATATTATATATATATATCGTATATAATATATATTATGATATTTAAATCAACTATGATATATATAAATATATGAAATAATAATTAAATATATATATATATAAGTATATATTAGTGATGCACCGAGGTAATTTTTGCCGAGCCGGAGAGCCGGAGGTCCGGGAAGGAAAATTTTAATCTCCGGCCGAGCCGGAGCTCGGCCCCGGAGAATGGGAATATTTCCATTTATATCTTAAATCTTTTAATATATACGGTGATATATATTATATATATATATTATTATAGTATATATATATATAATATATATAATATATATATATATTATATATATATATAGTATAATATATATAATAAGGATTTGACCCTAAGCATTGCAAATTAATCATGCACCTCTTCGTGCCGGATCCTAAGTAGTGAAATACTTAGAGAATTAATAACGTCCTTGAAGAGGCTAACCCCGTGAAGGTTGTGAACTACTTGTGCCGTATCTGGGAATACATTACTATCAAGAGGAAACCCAAGAAAGGTAATAATTTTATAGCACAAAAACATTACTGGATCATCTTGAAGAGGATAAAACATAAAACCATATATTGAAGATAAAAGAAGATATCTGTAATTCAATGAGGAAATGTGGCCGATATAAAGAAAAATGATATCTACAGACACACAGATGTTGATTGCCATGTCCCAGCCATATCTGAATCCCAAGAACTTCTACACTCTATTTAAAAAAGGATTTCTGTTCAGCCTACACTGTTTGAAATAACTGAGTAACTACATAAGATTTGAGAATTTATGATAGAAAAAGCACAGAAATTCGTTTCAAAATTGGGAATTGATTGCTGTGGACAATCTGCCATTTTCTTTTGTTGAAGACATTGGATTTAAGAAATTAATAAATCACGTATGTCCACAATATAAAATTCCATCAAGGAGGTTCTTTTCAGAAGAGATTATCCTAAAAGGGTAAAGAAAGAGTAAAGAACAACATAACACTTCAGCTGCAAGAAATTCCAGCAATATCATTAACATCAGATATTTGGACTTGCTCATATTACAATGAAAGCTTTATAAGTAATGGCAGGGCATCTGATTGAATTAAAAAGCATTTTCAAACGGAAGGAGTGGAACATTACAAAACTCAGGTAGTTTTAGTGTTTACTCATTCAGCAACGAAAATATGTGCTAAAAAGTGAGAAACAACTTAAGAGCTGGGATTTAAACAAAGAAACTATGTGCATGTTGTCCGCTACAGTAACCACACAACCATTATAACAAAGGTATGAAGTGACAGGTGTTAGAAATGAGACATGTTTTATTCATTCCTTAAGCTAGTAATACATGATGCTGTATTTTCTCAAAAATCAATTAAATATTTAATTAATACTTTATGTTGGAAAATTGTAGGTCATTTTAAGTCTGATGACTCATTGCTACAACTAAATTAACGGAAATTCAAAAAACTAATTTGGCCAATACCCAAGCTTATCCAAGATGTGGAAACAGAATGGAATGCGTTCATAATTATATGCTGCAAAAGAATCATAGAGCAAAGAAATTGCGAATATATAGTATTCTTCAAATTTGAAAAACATCTTCTAGATATCCTTAGCATGGCAAATCAATAGATAGCTAACTGGAGAATATAATTAGATGTTACAGTACCATTTGAAGAACTGTTAACTTAAAAGAGCGAGTGATGATGTGTTGATTTATCATTTGTAATATCTGCAGTTAATGCATTTGCAAAATGATTTAGCAAAAACTTGGAAGTATGTGTAGAAACTATGAAAGATGAACTTTACAATTCGTACTGACGTGTTGTACGCCGATTAAAGAGAATAAATCTTATGTACTTGCAATCGCAGTTCTAAACACAATACAGATTAGCTCCACTTTGATCATCTACTGATCAGGAATAAAACAATTTGATGCTCAAAGAAGAAGTAAAGCTTTTTTAAAAGCTAAAGAAAATATTACATAAAGTTCAGATTCTGAAAAAAATGATGATCAAAATGATCAGACCTATAACAGATTCACTAGAAATATCTGAAATAAACGCAGATATTGATAAGAAACCATTCAATTTTTGAAGTGCTTTGCATGACATGCTACAAGAAAATTCGTCAGAAGAAAATGAAAGAATATCAGATACAATCAAACCAGTGGAACTGATCAAAAGAGAAAAAAGTTAAAATGCAAACGTAGAAGCAGCAATGAGAGAAAACAACATGAATTAGAAAATACTATTTAAACTAATGTGGATAAATATTTTGCAGCACCATTTTTGGAACGAAAATCGGATGCTGATCCATTGTTATGGTGAAAGAAAGAAAAGCTCTTTATCCTGATTGCATCATACATAATTAGCTAGGAAATATCCTCTGCTCCACCTTCAAGTGTGTTTAGAGAGGATGTTTAGCCAAGCAGGAAAATATTTCTAACAGTAATAGGAATCACCTTTCTCCAACACTAGCTGATCAGCTCCTGTTTCTTCATCAAAATTTAAGAGCATTTGATTTTAAATATGAAAATTGGTACCTAATAGCAATGCATAAGCTAGTTAACTTTCCTTTCACTGAATTTGCGCTTAACAATATTAATTGAATTTTAATAAAAAAAAAACTATTGTGATATTCTATAGAGTATCGATAACAGCTGGTACAAGGCGCATTTAAATTAGTATTTATATATTAATATATACATTAATATTTAATATACATAATATAATAATAATATAGTATGATATAATATATAATAATATAATTAATATATATATAATATAATTTAATATAATTATATATATATATATATATATATATATATATATAATATATATATATATATATATTATATATATATATATATATATATATATATATATTATATATTATATATATATATATTATATATTAGGGTTATTATATATATATATATATATATATAGATATATATATATATATATATATATATATATATCTATATATATATATATAGATATCTAGACATATACAGATGTATTATATTTCATACAACTTGCTATGTGAGTTTGTAAAAACTTAAAAGCTTCTTTAATAATTTTTAAAGATTAAGGATATATATCATCAATCTTTTGTAGTCTTTTGGTCAGGATATGTGGCAATGTAACTTTAAAGAATTCTTTGTACACCAATTCATTTACCCTAATTCTGTATTGTATTTTTAAATCGATTTATCAAAAAGTGTATTTTTTTTAGGGGTTGTCATTTTGGATAATCACCCTCTTAAGTGTGTTATCAAAATATTAGCAATTTAGGTAAGATTGGTGTCATATTAGGTCTATGGATATTATTATATATTGATTCATAGTTATAATATAGTATTAGTTTGCTAATGACTCACACAACAACAAAAAAATACTAAAATAATTTTTTAACGACTTTTGCATGAATCATATTTTCTTCTAAATAATTGTATTGTTATTAAATGTCTATATTACTTTTAACCGAACTTTACTATTTTTATTTTTCAAAAGTTAAACTATAAAAACTTTGACCGCCCGATCTGCAAGAAAGCCGGTGACTGATGGTCTCGCGCCGGAGCCGGAGACGTTTAAAAAGGTCGCGGAACTCCGGCCAAGCCGGAGCCGGACCCGGATGATCGCGTACAACTTTAAATTGATATATATAGTATATATATATTATAATATATATATATATATATTATAATATATTATATATATATTATATATATATAGTATTATATTGATATTATAATATTATAATTATATATATAGTATATAGGTTTATAGTTTAATAAAATCCTTTAGCGACGAATCTTTGCTGCACTCCCAAGCAGGTTCTCTCTTCCTGAATTGGATGAGTTTTGACTGCCAATTGTGGAAATGATATAAAATAGACACTAGCAGGACCATAATGGTATCCAAAGTTGGGCAAACAGAATATATATACTAATATATATAAGTATTATATATATATATATATATATTATTAGGTGGATTGGGAAAAAATAACTTATATAAGTATATAATTATATAGTATATAATATATATAGATATATATATATATTTATCATATATTATTAGACGTTTTATAATTGTCCAATTTTTCCATAATAATCTAAGTTTATTAATCTTGATTCTTTATTTTTTAGTCTAAAAATAATATATAAATTGCAACATTTAAATATAAATTGCTTATTAAAAAAAAAAATAAATATTTTAACAGGAATTTTTCTTCAACCCCACAATGAATCTTGAATAGGACGTCTGAGGCTCGAAAATTCTGAAGTTTTCTTTATCATTGTCGTGCTCGTTAATATTTTTCCTCTCTGAAAACTTCATTTACACTTTCTTGAAACATTATTTAATATTTTTACCTTTAAGAAACATTTCCAAAGGTAGTAAAAAACCGTTATAATATCATGTTGTTTGTCACTTTCAATTAATAAGAATAAAAGTAACACTTGTGTAAACATTTAAATAAATAGACAAAATATATATGTTGTTCTCACGCAAGCGGACGTTCAGCGTTAAAGTGGAAAATCGAATAGATTTGAAGTCATATTTCGTGAAGCTTCCTACAGAGCCATTGACGAGAACTGTTTCTTTTGTGTGTTTCAACCAATTTTCTGAAAAAGTGATAAATACACGCCCGTAAAATACAGTTTATAGTTTGGCACACCATACAAACATCACCAACACATCACAATCAAACCACACGCAATCATCACACCTACACACTCGTTATATGAATTTGTATCTTATACACATATATATATATATATAATATATATATATATAATATATTCTATAATAGATATATGAGAGAGAGAGACAAAAAGAAGAGAGAAAAAAAAAAAAAAATAAAGAAAAAAAAAATGAAGAGAAGAACGAAGGAAAGACATAAAAAAAAAAGTGAGAGATATATAGTTTTAGGGTTGGAAAGGCCTATATGGTTCTTTGAAATCCAATCGACTGAGGATTTCTTTGCAATGCCGATTAGTGAAGGGCAGATCTTGGACAATGAGGGCATTTTAAAAGTGTTAAAGTCATCAGAAAGCTATTGGGAAAGAGAGAAATGTGTTTCCAAAGTTGTTCATAGCAGTATGTTAAAATACAAGAAATGAGGATGGGTAATTTAACTCTGGTGTCATCACTTCGGCATAGAAATGAATAGGATCTGTGTAAGTTGTATGAGTTACACAATGCTCTCGATCTAGGGGTGTGATATGCGGTCAAAAATGGTTTTATAGCAGACGACCTCTGTTAATATCTAGAAATATGATAGCGAAAGGATGTAATCTTTTGATGATAGGAAACAGCTAATCGAGAGAGTTATGTGAAAGTAGTGTGATTAAAATCAGCGCTTTACAAATGAATTGTTGAAAGGAATTACTTAAAAGATATGAATATCAAAACAGATTAGAATGATAGTTTTTGCAAAAATCTTTTTTCTTTTAAATTGTTAATATATTTTCAATTTAAATAGTCGTAAAGAATGGGTAGAAAGAAAATTTGCACTTATTTATATATAAGTGGATGGATATATCATAGTAGTATATATAATATTGTATATATACTATATAATATACTATATATATATATATTATTATTATATATATATATATATAATATACTATAATATATATATATATATATGATATATACTCCCCACTCCACCCCTCACCCTCACTATACTACATATATAGTCTATATATATTATATTATATAATTATTAAAAATCCTTTTAGCGGACGATCTTTTGCTCACCACAAGCAGGTTCTTCTTCCTGAATTGGAGAGTTTTGACTGTCCAATTGTGGAATTCGTTCTCTCGCCGGGTCATAGACATCTGGTTCTTGTGTTATCTCTGCAAAGTTTTCTGGAAATGATATAAATGACAATACAATACCATAATTAATCAAAGTTTGGGCAAACCAGATATATATATATATATATATATATATATATATATAATTGTTATACGTTTATATATATATATATATATATATATATATATATATATATAATAGTAGTATATATATATATATATTATATATATATATATATATATATATATATATATATATATATACATGTTAGACGTTTTTAATATTGTCAAATTTTTTACATAATAATCCTAAGTTTATTAATCTTGATTCTTTATTTTTTAGCCTAAAAATAATATTTAAATTGCAATTTCACCAATAATAAATTGCATTTTATTAAAAAAAAATAATTTTTAACAATGAGTAGTTCTTTCTCACCAAATGAATCCTGAAAATGCTCGTCCTGAGTGGCTGAAAATTCTGAAGCGTATTTTCTTTATCATTCGTCGCTGTTTAAATATTCCTCTTCTGAAACTTCATTTCCATTTTCTCTGAAAATATTTACCTTTTAATCATTACCAAATGCAAACGAACGTTTAATGAATATCATCTTTCTTTTAAAGACAACTGTCCAATTTTTTGCTCGGGCGTAGCCTAAATTTCTCCCTGGGAAAATGAACCTAATGAACTCCAAATAATTTTGACTATATAAATAAACAGCTTTTTTTTGCTCTAAAACGTTGTTTTTCCGTTTGTGTCTGTAGTCATTCTTTCAGATTTTCAATTTTTCAAAACCCATGTTTTTGACATTCTTCGTATCAACTTCCAGAATTTTTTCCAAAATGTCCAACTTGAAATATGCATAGATAAGTCCATTATCTAAAGAAGTACTTTTTCGATTTTTTTAGTTTTGTGTTCAGCGTTATCCAAACTCATTTTTTTTTTTTTGTTTTTGTTTTAAAAATTATGATCCTTTTTTTATAAAAACAAGGAAGAATGTAATTTCTATATGTATTCGGGCAAGATGCATCTTTTTTACTTAGATAATTTTTGTGTATACTCAAAAGAAATTTTTTTAAAAATTTTCGAATTTTTTTTTTTTTAAATTTGTTCCAAGAACAAATCAAAAACTAATGCATATACAAAGAAATGATCTAAGTAAAAAATGTGCATTTTTCCTGATTTCATAGGCTCTGAAAGTTTCATCAACCTCGCTTGAACAGAAAAACAATTATCGCAATTTTCCATTTCAAAATTCGAAAAAGTGGGTTTGGAAATTGGACAACGCTGAGCACAAAACTCAAAAAATCGAAAAAGTATTTCTGTACTATTTTAGATAATGGACCTATCTATGCATATTTCGAGTTTGAAGTCATTTCGAAAAATTCTGGAAGTTGATACGAAGAATGTCAAAAACATGGGTTTTGAAAAATTTAAAATTCTGAAAGAATGACTACAGACACAGAAAAACACCGGAAAACAACGTTTTAGAGGTCAAAAAAAACTGCATTTTGCATATATAGTCAAATCGGCTGAAAATCCCGAATTTTATGTTCATTTTTAGGGGGGAGGGAAATTTAGGCTACGCCCGAGCCCAAAATTGGACACTTGCCCTTAATCGAAAAATAAAATTTAAGTATTTTTAACCTTAAAAAAAATGTATTTAATTTTTGAGAAGATTTTACTTACCAAGGAATGGTTCACTATTTTCAGTGGGAGACTGAATTCTCTGAGTATTACATTGCGTTAACTTTACGGAAGCTGCTGAGAAAAATAATTCCATCATTCGCTTCCGATTCGCCTTCTTAAAAATTGATAAAATACACACTAAATGTATCATATTTTTGGCCAAATATTTATATTATTATATATAAAGAGTTTATGAATTTAATATCCGTCAAAACAGTCGGGCCTTCTATTACTAAATGAGAAATCACTGTCCTTTGGAAAACCTAAATACCAGATTAACATCTAATTGCGTCTAGAAATTTCCCAAAACGGGAAAAAAATTAAATATTTTGGGAAAGCAGAAAAGTGTACTTTTACTTACCATAAAAAGTTCAATAACTTCACCCTTAGCTTCAGAGTTTGATCTTTCTCTGTTGAATATTCTCTCTCGACGCACGAGAGATCTTTCTAGCGTTACCTTACATTGTGTACTGAAATAAAATGAGTAACAATACAAGATTACCAATCAACTCAAATTAGAATATATATATATATATATATATATATATATATAAGTATATATATATATATATAAGATATATATATTATAGTATATATATATATATATATATATATATATATATATATATATATATAGTATATATATATATATATATATATATATATATATATATATATAATCTTAGTGTGAGAAGAATTGATAAAATGAGGAATGAACGTATTAGACAGTTGTGTGGTATGAAGAAATTAGTAAATGAGAGAATAAATAATAGTTCATTGAAATGGTTATATGGAAAGGATAGATGATAATCGGTTGATTAAGCGGATGTATAGTGAGTGTGCTGGTAATCGACCGGCTGGGAAGCGAAGAAAAAGTGGATTGAGTTAGTAAAAAGGATTGCCTGAGGATGAGGAATGAATGTGAGTTTGGTAGAGGCGAGAAGAAGGGTGTATAATAGATTGAATGGAAGGTAGGTTTTTGAGGGGGCATGGTTGTGGCCCACCCGGGCCAAGGGATGAACCCTTACATTCACTGATCTTCAGATTCCATAGTGAGAGGATCCATTGTGGTTCCGTGAAGGTTATATGGTGGATTTTCCTAGACCTCGACGGTGAGTTCTTTATTGTTCTTATGGGGCGGGAAGATTTGGCTTTTCGACTTATGTCATACTTTCTTCTTACTAGCTTTTTGTTTCCAGTACATACGGACCCACCCCAGTCTTGGGGGAGAGAGGGATGATATGTATATATATGCTATATAGTATATATATATATATATATAGCAGAGCAGAGTATATATATATATATATATATATATATATATATATATATATATATATATATATAAGTTAGCATATATGATGAGGAAAAGATATATATATAGGTAAATCTTTAGTTATTATATATATATATATATATATCAGTGGCGTACCTTGAAGATTACACTTGGGTAGGCAAAGTTATATAAATATATATATATATATATATATATATATATATATATATATATATATATATATATATATATATATAAGGTTTGCTAATATAAATATGTTATATATAACGTATATATATATATATATATATATATATATATATATATATATATATATATATATATATATATTATATATAATTTTTGAGAAGTTTTACATACCATTTTCTTGGAAAGGTTGACTGTTCTTGATAGTCTTTTTCTGATTACCGTTTCTTTTCTTTGATTTAGACGCAGGCACTTTTGCCTCTTGGTGATTCTTTTTCTTCTCATTTCCTAAAAGAGTAACCCTTAGTATAACACAATACAGAAAGGAAAGATTCAAAGAAAAAGGTAATGAGATTTTGAGAACCTGGCAAAAGAAAAAACTTACAAATGTATAACCAAGATTATTTAAATTAAATGTTTTACTCACAAACATTACTTAACATAAGATAGAACGAAGAAAAGATATCTTAGTTGCTTTCTAGAAAAGGTTAAATTTAAAATGTCTAAAAATAGTAATTAGAAAAGGGAATTTAAAAATTATTAACATACCAGTTGAGTTCATATGGTCCTGTTACAGTGTGTATACTAATATCTCCTATAAGGAAATATATATATATATATATATAGGTAGAAGAGAGAGAGAGTATATATATATATATATATATAGTGTGTATCACTGTATATATATATATATATATATATATATATATATATATATATGCTGATACTTATAAGTGGTCAATTCCGTTAATATTAGGTTAGGTCAATTTAGGTTAAGTTTGGTTAGTTAGGTTATTAATTAGGTTAGTTAGTTAGGGTTCAGTTGTTAGGTTGCCTTACCCAAAAATTTAATGTATTTACTCCCAAAAATTATTAAAATAACGATACATTAATTATTGATTTTCGCTCCTGGAGTCAACCACTTATAAATATATATATATATATATATATATATAGTAAATATATATATATATATATATATATATATATATATATATATAAATATATATATATATATATATATATATATACATGTATAGAGTAGAAAATATATATATATATATTTATATATATATATATATATTTCATTCATAAATGAACAAAGAATATTTAAAAATTAATTTGTTACTTAAGTGAATAGAATTGAAAATCAAAAATTAAAATAGAATTTAAGAAAATAATGACGAAAAATGCCCGTAATATCCCGGCCATTTCAACATCCTTCCATCTGAATTGGAATTGTTTGACTCCCTGTTTTAAAATAACATTTGGGTAGCATTGTTACAGTCTTCAAGAAACAGTTAGTCTGTTTTATGCAGCATTTCTGCCATCCTTTCTTGATTTAGTCTTCTATCTCTTCTCTCTTCTTTTCCTCTCCTTATTTTTAAACTTCTTCTCTCTCCTTCTTCTTCTTTCTCTTCTGCTTCTCTTTTTCCTCTCAATCTTTCTTCTTTTTCTTCTTTTTTCTTCCTTTCTTCTTCTTTTTTCTTTTCTTTTATTACCTTCTTTTTCTTCCTTTTTCTTTTTCTCTTTTCAATTCCTTTCTCCTTTTCCTCTCTCCTGCTTCTTCCTTTCCTTCCA
>JABUQX010138515.1:0-2500 GCA_015478945.1 Trachelipus rathkii
TATATATATATATATATATTAATTATATATTATAATATATATATTATATATATAATAATATCATATATATTAATATATATATATATATATATTATAATAGTATATATATTATTAATATATATTAGTATATTATATATAATATATATTATATATTATATATATATTATAATATATATATATATATATATATATAATTATATATATTATAATTATTAATAATTTATATATATATATTATAAAATTATAATTAAATATATTAATTAATATATTATATATAATGATAGGAGAGTTATACCGCATACTCCGAACGAATGTAAATTTAACCTCAACCATATTATTATTAAAATGAGTGCGGTCCTATTCTCTTTTGCACGTTCATATTCACTTCAACAACATATAATCTTCACAAGGCAAACATATTTACTTATAACTATGAGCCTCAATTTATTAATCCACATATCATTTAACACAATGTATTATAAGTACATATAACCACTCACCCACTTCTAGATAACACACTTATACAGACATTATATACCTTAACTACTATACATAATCACCTGTTGTGAGGCGGGGGAGATAAAGAATTTTTCACCTCAAACATTAGAGATAATGTCCTTGACGTGTCGTATGAGAAGTCGACTAAAGAGTAGGGCTAGTAGTGGTTAATTTGAGGTTGGCTGCCTACTACCATCTATTTCTTAAGCCAGGAAATGCTAATATATGAAGGCCTCGGAGTAAAATGAGATCTGTGATCAGCTTCGAGTAAATACGATAACTACTTCTAACTATATACGTGACAGAATATTTAGTATGAATCAGTATGGGTTAAACATGTGAGAATGTTATCAAGAAGGAAATAATTAAATGTTGAGGAGAAGAGTAGAGTAAGATGAGTGTAATGGATGTATATTTTAAGTAAGTGAGCAAAATGATATTTGTAACTTCGCTGTGAACTTGAAATAAAAGATAGGAAATAAGGTGAATTAAGTATGTGTAGTGATGTGAAATGTGTGCGATGCTATTGAGGTGTGGAAGAGAATTGAAGAGAGGAAGATGATAGGTTAGTTTAGCAATATTTATGTATAGTAGATGAGCCTTAGTGGTATGATAGACTAATGGATATAGATATCTATTGAGTAATTGTTGTGAGTCCTAGAATTCAAATGGTTTAAACATTTAAGAGTTTGAAAATAAGAGTCAATGAGGTAAATGTGATGGTTGTGAATCGATAATGGTCTCATCTGAGGGAAACGTATTGAAGAGCTAAGTAACGATTTTTTTGGGATAATCTGAATGAATGTTTATTTGAGGATGGAGTGATGAGTTAAGGGAGCTTTCAGATTGTATGAGTTATTGGGGGACTCACTAGAATGGTTGGATTAGGTGATACTAATAAAAGTGAGGATGGTATAATAATATATATAACAGGTTATTGGTTTTTGGGGTGGCGGGGATAAATGAGAGTGGTATGAAGTCGTAGATTGTAATATTTCTGTGAAAGAGAGGGTATGTGTGTAAGTAATTACTTTCTTAAATCAACTAATATGAAGTATACCATATAGTATTAACTAGTAAGTTGAGGTTATGTAATGAGTATTAAGTATGATGGATTATCTAGATAGTGAAAAAGTAGATTGAATTTATGAGTGTTGGTGATAGAAGGAGATGTATTATGAAGTTATGTTGTTTGGGATGTTAATAATATTCAGTTTAAGGAGGTTTATTAGGAATGGGGATTAATCGAGAGATCATATTATGTTGTTTATCTATATATATAAATTTAAGATTAAGTATCAGAGGGTGATGAGCTCACTATGGAGATATGGAGATATAAGGAAGGTTGATACGATAAGAGAAGTAGGTTATAAAATTAAGAGTGAGAAAGTTAAGTTGATGCAAGAGTAATAATAATTAATATAAGTATAGAGATATATAAGTATGTAAGTAGGTCTCACGTCTATATTAGTAAAATACGGTTAGAATAGTAGAGAATACTAAAGTTGATTAAACTTATATATATATATTATATATATATTATATATAGAGCTTACATTGATCGTTATGGCCTCCCTGTCCATTGTTCCAAAGATAGAAATTGGACGAGATTGCCTGTGAAAGTTGCATTAAAATGGCAAGGCAATGTGAAGATAACAGAAGAAAAAGGCCGAGGAAATAGGAGGAGATTAAAAATTCAGAAGAAGTGTTCACCATCTGATAAGGAAAAAACATCTTGCCATCTTAAAGAGGAATGAATTGGGATATTGATATTATGGTTGTAGAAATGTCGTTATATTTAGTGAAATAATAGTAGGGCCCGGTGGTTTTTTGGAAAAAAAAAAAATTTGGTAAAACTAAAAGCAATGATGAAGTCAAAAAGAAAGTGCTTGGAATTAATATAAGGAGTGAAACCACAAATACCTAAACACGCGTGGTATATCCGTCAGGAGAAACACAACGCACGCGTACACTGCAACACGTCTTTGGCCAACCGCGCAGA
>JABUQX010138515.1:20000-30000 GCA_015478945.1 Trachelipus rathkii
TATATTATTATATATATATATATATATTATAATATAATATAATATATATATATATATATTATATATATATATATATATACTATATACTATATAATATATATATATATGGGTAATTAGGGGGTCGCGAGGTTACTAACTTTATGCGTTTTGGCTTTTGGGGGGTCGCGAGACTTAAAAGTTGAGAAACTTGCTGATTTAGATGATCGTTTCTTCGGACTTTATTGTTATTATTGTCGATCTAACCGTTTCATTATTTTTTAATAAATTTTTGTTTGGTCGTAAATGCTTAGTTGATATCTAAAACCCGATAGAAACCCCGCATTTTTTATAACAAAGACCAAGCCATTTGCAATAATACAAAGACAATCTGTAAAGAAGTAACGAAGTACGACCTGCCTCTTCCAAGCACAAATACAAAGTTTCTTCAAAATCCACGGCCAACTCTACAATCTCATCTACTACCTAATGAAATACAGACCCTGTAACTCCCTCAAATGAACGTCCAACCTACTGACTAAAATGTGAAAAAATTTCGAGACTGAAACGCTAACTACTCACACACAGAAGCAAACCTTTCTTCAAAAAACACCACCTGCAAGCCAAGCTCAACGAATCGCTTCCTTTGCTCCCAGCTCAAACCCCGAACATTCACACTCAAAAATATGGCCTACAATTGTGAGTATTTAGATCACTTCAATAGCCAATGGTCCGTTAATCCATATTGTCATAAATATTAATCAGTATCATGTTGATAAAATTCCAGATTTCACACCAAGAAACCCAGATTTTAAAAGCCAATACGCTCCATCACTACTCAATCGAAAATTTTTCAAGAAAGGACCCTTTTGGAAATCAGAGCGAAACATAAATAGAATCGAATATAAGGGTGATCGACCTTTCTTCAAATCACACCTTTCAAGAAAAATAATTTCCTCGTTCCCATCCAAGCAATTCCGTCAAAGTCACTCCCCTTCTACATCACTGCCCAGAAAAGTTGGAATTCTAGAATAAAATCAATTCTCAAAATATGACTTATCTCCTCAAGCGTTAAGAAGATTACCAAAATTACTTCATAAATGAAGAACATCAATATATCCCCCTCATGGAAGATTGCTTATCAGATCAGCGAAATTCTCTAGACTCTTACTCTAAATATATTATCAACAACCAAGTGATTCCCTTCAAGACATACAGCAGGAATTGTATGAAAATGCTCAACAAAATTTTTGAGCTATGAGATTTGGCCCCAGCACTCCGCTAGATCTCTCCCCTTCCCAGAGAGTGCATCCTCCAGTTTAAAGACTTATATTAATAATAATTTTAATGAAAATATAAATTTCACTAAGGTTAATGCATGCAAATCCTCATATAATTTAGATTCACATAGCGATCACCTAAGTAATAATAATAATCATCAGCAAGATTTTAATTTAAATTTTAATGCTATTAGTGATACTAATGATATTTAGAATAATTTTAGTAGTATTCATAGTATTAATAATTCTTCTTACACTTATTGCTCAATGGTTCAAACATCCTCACAAGTCACAACTACTTCAACATGATTTCCCTTCCTCACCTACTCTCTTTGCTCACCACCCTCAACATTCACAATTGGAACCAAATATTGCAAATATTTCTCCACTCTTTCCACATTCACACTCACTCCCATCTCTCTCTCACTACCCAAATTCACATATTAACCCACAATCTCTCTTAGCATTCTAAGCCACATTTATCAGCGCCTCAACCAATTGTTGCATATACCTAATGCTTGCACATAGAATTAAGGAATCAAATCCTTCATCCTTCACACTTAACACAACTTCTTCTGCCTTAACACCCAATCTCCCAGAGCATCGCAATCTAATGACACAGAGGGTCCAACTTATTTTCTAAAAGCTGCAATAACTTTCAACAATTTACAACACAAATTATTTCTCTTAGACACCGGATCTAATGGTTCTCTATGCAAACCGTCAGTCTTTCACAACCTTCAAAATACACTCAATACACATATACCCTTAAAAACATGCAACATTCAACTCAAATCTATTACAGGTTCTGTTTTTCAGCAACTTGGCGCCATCACTTTAAAAATACATCTTGCAACATCTTATTTCCCAGTCACATTTATGGTTGTCCACGATCTACCCAGTGGTCTCCAAAGTTGGGTACGCAAAGTGATACTTGGGGTACGCAAAGAAGTAGGCTCACGATCACTATATATATATATAAAGTATATAGTTATATATATATATATATATATATATATATAGTATATATATATATATATATATATATATATATATATATATTTCTATATAGTATTATAGACCTGTATAGGGGTACAACTTATAATTATTTTCCTCTTGGGTACGCAATCAAAAAGTTTAAGACCGCTGATCTACTCTGTTCTTTTTCAATCTTATTTCATCCTCGGAACAAATCTCTTTTAGTAATGCTCATTTCTCCGTTGATTTCAAGCATTTTATGCTGGTAATGAGACATTGAAAAATACCCAGACTTTTCACCACTTACTTACTCAATTTCCTCATTCACATTCCTCACACAAAATTTCATCATCCATTACCCTACCACTACCTCAATTACAGCAAAATAACTCTACTTTGACTTCTCATAATGATAAAGATATAACTTCCGACTCACTTTCCTCACAAAATAATCTTTCTGTCGACTCTCCTATATCTCTCCCACACTCTCCCTCTCACACCAAAAATTCCATTCCACCTCTATGCCAAGATGATATTTCAATCTCTCACTACCTTCTTATTGGCTTTGAGGTTATATATAATCTTTATACTATTTTACTATTGAAATTCTTTTACATTCTAAAACAATCCTTTGTCTTAATGAATTATCTTTTGCTAATACACCGCCCCTCACCCTCAGGAAACTTAGTTTTATCAACTAACAACACTCATATAAATAACTATCTCACGCCGGTAATATTCTTAGCACATGCAATAGAGGATAAATGCCAATGCCATCTTTACAAGTTGCACTTCCCACAAACATTACAAAAGAGCACTTCCCCATCTCTACTGCAAACCAATAATCCTTTTAGATGAACTCGATACACACCATTTATACACGTTTCACTACCTCTAGCAGGCTTCCAAAACACAACTCTATATCCGCCTAAAAGGAAATTCTCTCAAGATATCACAATTTGTGTGATTCAATTTTGAAAACTCTTCTCTAACATAAAGACGTCATTTTAATGATGACGCAGTTCCATATGCCTTACAGAAATTTATCTTCAACTAAAAACCAGACGCTTTTCTATAGTATTTTATCGTCCACATTACCGCCTTCCACAGAAATATCCACACATATAGATGAATGGGTCACAAATTTTCTCCAACAAGGTTAAATAAAATTAGTCTGTTCTTCACACAGTTCTCCCCTCCTTGTAATTGCCAAAAAGAACTTTTCCTGTCCGAGAATAGTGGCCGATTACAAGTATATAAGCAATCTCTCAACCAGGCATAGAACGATCTCCTCAACTATAAAGTACCAATGATCCTCCCTATCATATTAGGTAAAAGCCCCAACTTTGCCACAGGACCTCCTTGATGCTATTGCAATCTTCTATAAAAACAGTGAGTTATAAACCATATTTAGCATTTCTGCACTTCAAAGAGACAATTTTGACCCCATCAGATTAATTTTTGGTATCTCAAAGGCACCTCCTGTTTTTGCCTGCACAAAGAAATGAACTCCCTCTCATCTCTTAGGCACAGCTTACAGAGTATTTCTTGATGATGCTTTAATCATAGTTCGCTCAATATCATCTCACTTTCAAAATATCACTAAAGTTTTTAACTCTTTTCGGAAAAATAATCTTCGCATTAAACTCTCTAAATGTCCCTTTTCCGAATAAGTGTTCTTTTCCTTGGCTCCCGCATTTCATATAACGGCATCAGCCTGACATTGTCAAATACAAACATTTTGATTTTTTTTTAATTTATTAACGGGAGAGATGAAAAACATTTTTGTTTTCAATACCTCAAAAAACTCGATTTCTTCATCTGCATCTTTCTACTCAACACAACCCTCCAAACAACTAAACATCTTCGAAAATAGACAACTCATACCTTTCGTCTGTTATTAATATTTTAATAATTCGCAATCGTCTTTACTTTCGAAAGGATCACATTTTTCTTGCTAAAATAGTAAGAGGAGGTATTCTGAGAAGTCTTCAAAATTTCTTCATGTCACCCTCTATTTGATTGCTCTTCAGATGGGTATCGGTCTTCCTTGAATGAAGTATGCTTTACAGATCTGGGACCACAATAGATCTGTGAAGATACATCACACGACTCCTCCTTCAAGGTGGAGTCGGGCTTTTTGACATGTAAACCTTCTACTCATACCAACTCTCTCCAGTCTCTGCCTGTCGAACATTTGCATCATTATCCTCGGCATATTACAAAGACCGAATGGATATTGCTTTTATGAACTCTCCAGTGATATAACTCTCCCTTGTAGAGGAGTGTTTGTGTGACTAGTCGTTCTAAAAGGTCTCATACCTTCTTCCAACTCTTTAATCCCATACCTAACCGCTATGCTCAAATCTACGTGTGTACTCCACTGTCAAAATTTAGAATACACACCATTTATCCATTTTTCTAACTTGCACACTTTTCAAGCGTAGTGCATTATGGCATGTCAACCTTTTAATTTTGCCCTAGTTTCGGGATTAAAAATATATATACAATGACTAAACCTGAGGTATATAACTACTAAATAGCATAATAAATATACTGCAGAAAGTATTACATTGTATAGTACATAGCTAGATTGCACATAAAGGTATTTCTGCACCTGCCTACTGATCAGAGTACGTAATTATTATTATTTCTGTCTGTGCTATAAAAATGTAAACCCTTCTTCCGAGATACCAGTGTTCCATCTAAGGTTCATTGTACAGTAGGAATTGAAAACAATGATTTTCTTTGCAAAAGCTACCCTTTATAATAATATTTGCTTCTTTCAGAGTGATAAGATGTGATTCATTTCAATAAGAAATATAGGGAAGTCAGTCATTTCATTGTCAATTTTTGATGATGTCCACCTGAAGGCACTCCCATTTGCTTCCTTCTGTTTTAAAATATTTTTTAATAAAGTGAGTTTACCAAATATTGAAGCAAGAACAATTTGGGGGATGGTAATCACGCTTAAGAACAAGTAAAAACCTTCTTGCTAATGGAGGGACTATTTATCAGAATATAACTACAGACTGTTTAAATAAAATAGCGCCGTACATCGTTGAACAAGCTTAACAAATACTGACACATATATTTAATAAAATGCATAAATGGTGTGGATATCTTGATTAATTAATTAATTTCATAATTATATATCTTAATTAATACTTGTAGAATTTTAAGATTTAATTTACTCTTTAAAATATAACTGAATGTTTATTGTTAAATGACAAATAAATAAATGTATAGATAAATAAATAAGTTTTGCTGGATTCGTTAGGTTAGGTTAGGTTAGGTTATGCTAGGTTAGGTTAGGTTAGGTTATATTTTTTCATTGCAATACTATAGGTACATTTACAAAGAGAGAGACCGACTATGAAACAATGAAACGTTTGTTGAAAAGTTTCGATATTTTTTCTGCATTTATTCTATAGATAATCTACCCTACATCGATTGTAGGGTACATTCTATAATTGAAAAGTGTGTACATAAGCACATTATGTGCGATTACACTAAAACTGCAAAGATTCCAATAGAATAGATTTATTTACGAGATTAGATTCAAAACGGGACCTAAAGGGGAATACCAGCTTTCTTCAGTAGACCAGACCTCATCATAAAGAGACTAGAAAGCAAAACAACAAGAACAAGAAAATTTTGAGTTAGACGGACATTCTGATGTTCCTGCGGAGTCATATGAGCATGCTAGTAGCTCCTTTAATAGTAAATTTTCTTTAATTTAAATTTAACCATATCTTAACAGTTAAAATTAACTTATTTTCACACATTTTCATTCCATTTTTATTGAAAACGTAAATGGAAGTCAAGAAAGAATCCTTCAGAAGACTATAACACAGTGAAGTTACCCAGATACGCTATGGAACTTGTCAGGGGCGAGAATATTAGAGAATATTCGTCGAAGATCTGAAACTGACATCAGTAACATCAAGATTGACAAGTGCAAATTAGATCGGGCAAAAGATTTGCCAGTGAATTATCTCTAAGGATGTCATGGAGAAAGATTAAGACGGCGTAATCAGAAGTCTGTATTTCAAACAATTTCTCTGTCTTAGAAACAGATAAACTTTAATAGATTGTTTGAAGAAAATATAAAATATTAACATTTATCACAAACAATACACATTCAACAGTATTAAATTCGTAGGTATTATTAAATACTACTTTGTCACTACCATCCCGTTCTATTGCATATTTTCAGAATGTTCAACTGGAAAATGAGAAAAAATTCTTCAAGTTAATTGGAATGTTAACCACTGGCAAAGCTGATAGATCTCACTGCTCCTGAGGTTGTGGAACCACCAACCACACAATACTTTTCTAATAAAGATATCCAAGTTCTTATAAATACTGATGTTAAGCCAGACATTTCATTCAGACTTACCATCTCATTCTCAGTGTTGTAAGGTCCGTGAAATTGGAATCAGAGGCCTTCCATCATGTGTATTTCTTTGAGAATGGACATAGATCCATCCATGCAAAATTATTATCCAAAAGATACTATTCTTAGTCTTATGATTATATTTTGTAGTAGTTGTGAAATATTGTCAAACTAAATGTTGTTGTTGTACACTAAAGTTTTTGAAAATATTAACAGAATACATTCGATTTTAATGAGTGTTTCCTTTCAATACGCAAGATATTCATTGCTCAGCATTAACTCTTCATGAGAGAGAAAAACTAACCCAAAATATGAATTTAATGTTCTCGTTAATTACATTTTACGCTTACACTGTGTACAACGGAATTTTAATAAATACTATGAAGGGAAGGTTTGAATCTTGGCTTGAAGAATGGAGATTGAAATCAGGAAAATTAAAATTTGCCATAACTTTCGAAATGTTTATCCGATTTAGATCAAACAAAATGCAAAATGCAGTATTTGGCAAGCCCTAAAACGTTTATTTCAAACGTTTTTCTATGTCTAATTTAGTTTGCAGTGTTGTTATCAATTGAAAAAAATGGATAAAATGAACGACAAGCAAAAACAATTTGTTGAAATTTTCTAAAACTAAAATTATTCAAAGATTTGGCCTTTTTGGATTAAAAAGTATCCAAAGATTTGATCTTTTGGACTAAAAGTATCCAAAGATTTGGATTTTTTTGGATTAAAAGGTTTGTTTTTTTTTTTTTTTTTTGGGAAAAACTCATACTTGTAATTTATCATTCCGGTTCTAAATTTAGGGCAAACTCTAATTTTGATTCTTATTAATTTTTTTTTTTGGCATATCAATAACGAAAAATTGCGATAACTTTTTTGTTACGCGTCCATTCAATATAAAATGTTCAGACATTGTATTACTAGGAAAGATAGATATTCTTTATTTGCTAAATATTTTGTATAACAAACCGTTTTGCTGCTATTCAAGAAAAAATTCAAAATATTTAAAATTTTCCCTTTAAACAGTCAGCAAAACGGCAAGGTGTACAAAGATTATTAGATAAAACAATTTAGGACTTGCTAAATGCCCCATTTTGTACTTTGTTTGATTCAAATAGAATGAAAATTTAAAAATTTATGCAAAATTTGTTTTTTTCTGTTTTCAAACACCAATCTTAAGCCTAGTTCGAACCTTCCTTTATCAAATCCTTATATGCAAATCACCTCAACCGATCTGTAAAAAATTTTCAAGGGGTTCTTTCTTAACCAGCCCCAACTATACCATACTTACAATACCACACCTATATTGATCAACAATAATATATATATATATATATATATATATATATATATAGTATATATATATATATATATATATATATATATATATATATATATATATATATATATATATATATTATTATATTATACAGTTGAAAGAGTTATATTATATTATTATTGGTTATTATATATATATTATTTATATTATATATTATTACATATATTATTATTATTATTATTACATTATATTAATATATATTATTATTATATATATTAATATATTATATATATATTATTATATATATTATATATTATTATTATGTATATTGTTATTATATATTTTTACTATATTAATATTAGCATTGTTGTTATTATTATAATTATATATTATTATTATTGTTATATATATATATATTATTACATACATATTACATATATATATATATTATTATATACATATACATATATTATATAGAGTTATTATTGTTATTATTATACATATATATATGCATATATATATAAGAAAGATAAAAATATAAGGCCAATAGAATTCTCATGTCTTATCTCTAAGACACATAATTCTAAAGAAGATATAAAATTAACATAAGAAATCAAAATGTAATAATATTTATTCACCCAAATATTATCTTATTGATTATTAATATATATATATATTAGTTATTATATATATATATATATATATATATATATATATATATATATATATATATTAGTTATTATTATTATTAGTATTATATATATATATATATATATATATATATATATATATATATATATATATATATATATATATATATATATATATATATATATATGGGTTGGTGAATGATATCGAATGGGAAACACAAATTTTAAATTGACCTTTTCTAAAGTTACATATATATATATATATATATATGAAACATAAATATATATATATATTTCTATATATATATATATATATATATATATATATATATATATATATATCCTCAGTAACGTAACTATCCTAACTAAACTAACCATATTTAAACCGTAAAATTTGAATTCGATCATTTCCCATTCGAACTAATATATATATATATAAAGAGTATATATATGTTATATATATATATATATATATATATATATATATATATATATATATATATATATATATATATATATATATATATTATGAAGACTCGCAAAAAAAAAAAATTATCATGTATTTAATTTCTCCTGACGAAAATTTTCAAGTAAATTACAATAAATTCTTATGAAATATTGACTTGAAGACCAACGAAAGGTAACTCTTGAAAGTTAGATAAAATGGTCTAAAGAAGTTACTATTCTTTAACAAATAGTTCCTTATGCAATCTATTGGCAGGAAGAAGATAGATATTATTATTATTATTATTATTATTATTATTATTATTATTATTATTATTATTATTATTATTATTATTATTATTATTATTATTATTATTATTATTATTATTATTATTATTATTATTATTATTATTATTATTATTATTATTGTTATTATTATTATGATCATTATTAAGATCTTCATTATTATTATTATTATTATTATTATTATTATTATTATTGTTATTATTGATATTATTATTATTATTATTATTATTATTATTATTATTATTATTATTATTATTATTAATTATTACTATTTATTATTATTATTATTATATTACATTTTTTACTACTATTATTTTTATTTTTTTCATTATTATTATTATTATTATATTATTATTATTAATAATAATAATAATAATTATTATCATTATTATCATTATTATTATTATTATTATCATTTTTATTTTTATTTTTATTATTTTTATTATTATTATTATTATTATTATTATTATTATTATTATTATTATTATTATTATTATTATTATTATTATTATTATTATTATTATTATTATTATTATTATTATTATTTTTATTATTATTATTATTATTATTAAAGCTTTTCTAATAAGGTCAAAATGAGGAAGAGTAAGAGTAAACAAATTAGAAGTGAACCGTGAGTAAAACCTTGACAAAGAGAAGAAAATTGGGGAAAAAAAATTATAATTAAGTG
>JABUQX010138515.1:45000-51931 GCA_015478945.1 Trachelipus rathkii
AAGTGTGTTCACCTTCTGACATAAATTGATACACACACACATACTTATACACAATCACATATACAAATATAATGTACATATATGTATGAATAGATGCAATATGACATCAATGTATACATTAATTTTTTTTATAATATTTTAAAAATGAAAATATTATTCTGCGAAGATGAAATTTAGATTTGGGGAATCTTCTCTCTCTCTCTCTCTCTCTTCTCTATATATATATATATCTATATATATATATATATATATATATCGCGATGGTGAATCTGAATCCGGATTCGGATTCGAATCCGGATTCGAGCTCGAATCCGGATTCGGATTTCCGGATTCGAACTGAGTGGTGCTGGATTCGACTGATTCGATTCGAGCCTCTTCCACACACGGATTCACCCGATTCGAATCCAAGGTGCTGGACTCGGATTCGGATTCGATTCGAGCATTTTACACATACGGATTCGGATTCGGAGCTATTCGAATCCGGATTCGAATCCGAGTCCATTTCTTGTTTCTACAGGATGTCAAAAATCATCAAAATAATAAAAAAACGAAAACTTAGAATAAAATTGATCACTATTTAGGAGCCAACCACAGGAGTGTTGTAGGGAGCTAATCAAGATGCATATTTCTTATTATTTTTATTAATCATAACGCCATAGAAGAAATAGTTACTCCTGAAACATTGGAAAACTAAAAATTTATAGAGAATATGTTAGATGAGGACAGGGTCCAATATTGGGCTCGTAGTTAAGCCCATTTTCACCCCCTGTATGGACATAGCTGGAATTATCAGCCGATTTTACCTATAAACAGTCAAACTGTAGATTTTGTTCTTCTAAAACGTTACTTGGTGTTCGCGTCTGGTAATTCTTCAGAATATCTGCTTTTTTTCAAACTCATGTTTGGACATTTTCTCGCATCATCTTTCCAGAATTTTTCAAATGACTTCAAACTTGAGGCGTATATACGGGACCAGTAAAGTCACGAAGTGGCTGATTTTGAGCTTTAGCCAGCCGTCCGTCTTTGGGAACCATTTGATTTGGGAATTGCGATAATTTTTTTCTACGGAAGTGGATGAAATTTTCAGGCATATATAATCGAGAGAGAGATGCACATATTTTCTACTTCTTAAATAATTTCTTTTATATATACAGTAGTTTTGGATTTGTTTCTGGAACAAATTTTCAAAAAAAAAAAATTTTTGGAAATTTTTCAAAAATTTTCTTTTGAGCATACAAAAATTAGTGCAAAAGATGCATCTCCACGTTTATACAAGCCCTAAAAATTTGATGTTGATCGGATGAGTAGAAAATTAATATATCAATTTTTAACTTTCCGAAAATTCAAACGTTTGAAAAAGTGAAATATTGAGATGCATTTTTTTTCTACCTGTCCAATCAACATCAAATTTTCAGGGCTTGTTTAGTCGGACGAGACGCATCTTTTTTACTTAGATAATGTTTTTGTATACTCAAAAGAAATTTTTTTTAAAAATATCAAATTTTTTTTTTGAAAATTTGTTCCAAAAACAAATCCAAAACTAATACATATACAAAAAAATTATCTAAGTGAAAAATGTGCATCTCTCCTGACTACATAGGCCCTGAAAATTTTATCCACTTCTCCGCTCGAACAGGAAAAAATTATCGTAATTTCATTTTAAAATCCCCAAAAAGGGTTTTGAAATTGGACAACGCTTAGCCAAAACTCAAAAAATCGAAAAGGTACTTCAGACTTTTGTAGATAATGGACCCATCTATGCATATTTCAAGTTTGAAGTAATTTCGAAAAAATTCTGAAAGTTGATATGAAAACCAAAAACATGGGTTTGGAAAAATTGAAAATCCTGAAAGAATGACTACAGACACAGAAAAACACCAGAAAACAACGTTTTAGAGGGCAAAATAATCTACAGTTTGGTGTTTATAGGGTCAAAATTGGCTGATAATTCCGAATTTTATATCCATTTTTAAGGGGTGAAATTTGGGCACTGAACTTAATAAATAGTTGCACCTCCCCTTTAAAAAAATTAATTTTAATTTTTTAATAGAATGTTGCTATGTTAATTATGAAATAGTTAATAAATTGCAATATTTAGTTAATTAACTTTTAAAAATTTATAAAAAGGCAAGCTTAAGAATTAAAATTCAATTTTATAGCAGTTAAAGGTTAATAGAAATTATTTAATATATATATATATATATATATATATATATATATATAAAAGAAGACATAATAATAGAAATATATATATGTATATATATATATATATTATTAAGTTATATATATATATATATATGGTTATTATTGGTTACTATTATATATTATATATATACTGTATATATATATATATATATATATATATATATAGTTATATATATATATATATATATATATATATATATATATATATATATATATATATATATTATTATATATATATATATATATATATATATATATATTACATGGGCATCAATTCAGATTCCAAGCTAGGGGCAGCCTAAAATCTTTATAGAGCCTTATATATATATATAAAGATATATATATATATATATTAGAGTTACATATATTATATACATAGATATATATGCGGCTACATATATATATAAATATATATATAATATATATATATATATATATATATATATATATATATATATATAAATAAAAGAAGACATAATACTAGAAACATTTTTATGGATAATTAAATGATTAATATTTAAAAATAAAATATTTTATTAAAACAATAGAATGTCAAATACAATATGCAATGATGGAAAATTCACAATATAGAGCAGTCGCAAAATTGATATTAAAAAAGTAATTTCCTTGGGTTTAAGGCAAATTTATCAACTACTGTTTGAATAAAATAATCATAATTGTCAAACAAATTTTCTGTACACACTCATCATAGCCAGCCCGTTTAACCTGTCATCTTCCATAGTACTTAGAAGCCAAGTCTTGATCCTTCGCAGAGTGCCTAAAGAGAGCTCTACTGTACTGGTGGTGCATGGCTGAGCGAGTAGTATCATCAAAGCCTTTTTCGTCGACGGAAAGAAAGATTCTGTCTCCTTTAAGACTTGGGAGACAACAAGATCTTTTAGTTCTTCACAACTCAGTTTCTTGTCCCTTCAAATTTTGTACCAAAGTTCTAGCTCTTCTTCTATGCCTTCTAAGTGGTAAAAACTATAAAATGAAGCTGTCTTTTCCTTTAACTCATCGATTGTTATGAGTAGAATGTGGAAAGGATGTAGATTTGTTAATGAAACCCGTAATTCCAAAGAAAAGTTATAGAATCCAGATACGGAATTATTAAGGATCTTCTCCAGAACTCCGGAATTTGTTGCTGGATGGTTGCTGCGGTGCTGCAGTGATGCTGCCTACCAACAATTCGTGGTATATTCATATCAAGTCCCAGTTGCTCGGCGATTTGATTAGCTTCTTTTAACACTTCATCGGTGATTTTTTCTTCGTCTTTCCGATGGCTCCTAAGTCCTAACCATTTCCACAATGTGTTGAATGTGCTGCGAGGTTTTGACGATATTCAAGGTTTTGAATTGGAGAGCATTTACAACTGGCTCTAACATCGCAGAGTACTTCGCGATCAATATCATAGCCATGATGAATGACGACTTACATGCCGCTGAATGCAACTGAAAAGCGCTTTTTCCTGTGGCGGTATCTCCTTCAATGGAAATGGTTTCTAATGCTTGCATCATTCGTACAAAGGGCTCCTTAAACACTCTGATGCACTTGTGTTGTATATATATATATATAAGAGTATAGTATATATATATATATATATATATATATATATATATATATATATATATATATATATATAACAGGGAGACGTTACAGAGAGTATTGATCAGATGGGAGGAGGTGCTGCGACGGAGGGGATTGAAGATGAATATGAGCAAGACTGAAGTGATGAAGATAGCTAGGGAAGGAGAGAACTTAAACATAGAGATCGGTGGGGAAAGAATAAAAGATGCGCGGAACTTTAAGTATTTGGGAGTTACGGTAAACAGCAGTGGAATGATGGAGGGTGAAATAGAGGAAAGAATAATGAACTACTCTAGAGGAGTTGGTCAGTTGTATCCCTTGCTGAGAAACAGACATGTGACGAGACAGGTTAAAACACTTATTTATACCACGATTCT
Organism: Trachelipus rathkii; assembly: GCA_015478945.1. NCBI lineage: Eukaryota > Metazoa > Arthropoda > Malacostraca > Isopoda > Trachelipodidae > Trachelipus > Trachelipus rathkii. The sequence goes on from JABUQX010138515.1 coordinate 49,170, forward strand.
GAGACCGGTACTTTTGTTTGGGTCGCAGTCGTGGACACTTACAACTAGAACAAGGAGTAAGATCGTGGCGGCGGAGATGAGGGTGTTGAGGTTGATAGTGGGGGTGACCAGAAGAGAGAGAAGAAGGAATACTGAGATAAGAGAGGAGTTGGGGGTCGATGCGGTGGAGGATTTGATCGAGAGACAACAACTGAGATGGTATGGACACATCAGAAGGATGGATGAAGATAGATACCCGGCCAGATTTTATGCATGGCAGCCTGCAGGTAGAAGACCGGCGGGACGACCAAGGAAAAGATGGAAGGATGGAGTGGCGGTGGCTGTGGCGAAGAGGGGATGGACGCTGGATCAGGTGGAGGAACATTGACTGTACGAAGAGAGGGTCCTGTGGAGAAGCATTGCAAACGACAGGGGATGACCCTACACGGAGGCGCTTGGTGAGAAAGGTGAGAATATATATATATATATATATATATATATATATATCTTGGAGTAGTCATAATCTATATAGTTATATATATATATATATATATATATATATATATATATATATATATATATATATATATATATATATATATATATATATATATATATAGTCAGCCTCTAGAAGAGCCACAATCCATATCTAAAAAACTACAACAGCTACCGGGAAAAGGAATACATTGTTGGAATGCTGGTAAAATTTTAGTTAAGAAAAAAAGTCATCTAAAAACTACAATAGCTACAGGGAAAAGAAATACATTTTTGGAATCCTGGTAAAATTATAGTTAGGAAAATGTAAAAAAAAAATATTGTTAATAATTATAGTAATATGAGGAGAGAGCCTATTTAAGACCTTTTATACGGTACTCGTTAAAATAAATAGACTTTCTAGTATAGTTAATTTTTTTTTAACTAAAGAATACCCCCAAGGGTATACCGCACCGATGGCAGGAGTCGGGGTCTCTCGGCCTTCCGGGGAACTACGGGGTAGGACTATTTCCCCCCCTCCGGGGAGGGTCTCAGGAAACTACAACAGCTACCGGGCAAAGGAATACATTGTTGGAATGCTGGTAAAATTTTAGTTAAGGGAAAAAAAGTCATATCTAAAAAACTACAATAGCTACAGGGAAAAGAAATACATTTTTGGAATCCTGGTAAAATTATAGTTAGGAAAATGTAAAAAAAAATAAAAAAAAATTATTGTTAATAATTATAGTAATATGAGGAGAGAGCCTATTTAAGACCTTTTATACGGTACTCGTTAAAATAAATAGACTTTCTAGTATAGTTAATTTTTTTTTTAACTAAAGAATACCCCCAAGGGTATACCGCACCGATGGCAGGAGTCGGTGTCTCGGCTCTGGGAACCACGGGGTAGGACCACTCCGAGGCCCTTCCGAACCCCGCTCTTGGTATTTGGTGTTCGCGGGGGTTCCTCCGCTTCTCCCTACGGTATGGAAAACGTCCGCCCTCTGTAAATTCCCGTCGGCTCGAGCTCCCCACATTGTCAGCCACCACAAAACGATAGAGAAGAGATAGATAAATGCATATATACACATATAATATATTATATATGTTACTATATATATTTCACTCTTGCTCTGCCCTGGTCTAGTTTTCCAATGATTTAGTTTTCGTAATCTAATATTTAATTCAGCGGTCTTCGTAAAGATCCAAAATGTGTTCCTTCCGTGGCGTAATCCGATATACTTTATCCTTCCTACCGCTACCATAATGATTTCAACAATGTATTCCTTTCCTGTAGCTATTGTAGTTTTTGAGATATGGATTGTGGCTCATCTAGAGGCTGGCCAATATATATATATATATGTGATAAGCAAATATATATATATATATATATATATATATATATATATATATATATATATATATATATATATATATATATATATATATATATATATATATATATATATATATATATTATGCAAAAGTAGGCGAGGCCTAATTAAGAAGTCTTGGATCTAGTGTAGCGAATTAACGATACTACCAATTTTAACTGAACGTTAAAAGAGTATAGAAAAATTACACAAACTGACCTTCCTTTTGATATATTATAGCTTGTTCCCTTTAGTACGTAGGAAATGAAACCATATGATGTAAGGCTGTACTCCAAAACTCTCTGCATCGCAAGAAATAAACACTTCTAGGAGTTGGACTGCCTACTGACTACTCTCATTTTAAAGAAGAGTATATATATATATATATATATAAGTTATTATATATATATTTACACACATATATATATATATATATATATATATATATATATATATATATATATATATATTAATAATATTAATAGAAATTATTTAACTAACATGGAAATAAATATGTATATCAGGCAGTAAAAAAAATTAAAAATGAAAAAACATTTTTTTTATATATCCCATAAATATTTGAAAAGAAATATGTCATATTTTGGTTGGTTGTATTGAATCTTATTACAACTTGTTGCAAGTATTAGCAAGCCGAAGTGTTGTTATAAAAAGTTATCCGCCTGATCTGATCTGATCTGCTTACATGGATTACATTCTTATTAGATTCTAGAAGGTGCAAATACACGGGATTCGATTCGGATTCGAACTGAAGGTGCTGGATTCGATTCGGATCGATTCGAACATTTCCACACATACGGATTCGGATTCGGATTCAAAAGTTGCCGGATTCGCCCATCACTGATATATATATATATATATATATATATATATATATTAGTTAAATAGATATATATATATATATATAAATATACATAT
>JABUQX010138516.1:0-5000 GCA_015478945.1 Trachelipus rathkii
TCGAGAGATGATATAAGAGAGGAGTAGAGAGAGAAGAGAGAGAGAGAGAGAGAATGAAGAAGATGGAGAGAGAGAGGAAGGAGAGAGGAGAGAGAGAGAGAGAGAGAGAGACCGATGAAGATAGAGAGAAGATGGAGATGAGAGAGAGAGAGAGAGACGAGAGATGAAAGAGAACGAGAGAGAGAGAGACGAAGTAGAGAGAAGAGAGAGAGAGAGAGAAATAGAGAGAGAGAAAGGAAGAGAAAGAGAGAGAGATGAGAGGAGAGAGAAGAGAGAAGAGAAGAGAGAGAGAGAGAGGAGGAGAGAGAGAGAGAGAGAGAGAGAGACGAAGATATAGAGAGAAGAAAGAGAAGAGGGAGAGATGAAGAGAGAGAGAGGAGGAGAGAGAGAGAGAGAAGAAGAGGAGAGAAGAGGAAGGAGAGAGAGAGAGAGAGAGAGGAGATACGAGAAAAGAGGGAAGAAAGAGGGAAAGGGAGAGAAAAGGGAGAAAAGAAAAGGAGGGAGAGCAGGGGAAGAGGGGTGGGAAAAAGGGAAGCAAGAGGAAAGGAAGGAAAGGAAGGAGAAGGGGAAAGGAGGCAAAAGGGATAAGGGGGAGGAGGGAAGAAAAATATTAGGGGGATGGAAGAGAGAATATTAGGGGGATGGAAGAGAGAGAAGAGAGAGAGAGAGAAGGAGGAGAGACTAGAGGAAGAGAAGAGAGATAGAGGAAGAGAGAGAGGGAGAGAGGATAAGAGAGAGAGAGAGGAGCGGAGGAGAAGAAAAGGACGCAGAGGGGGGAGGGAGGAGGAGAAAGGACGAGAGAGAGAGAATAGAGAGAGAAGAGAGAGAGATATAGAGCAGAGAGAGAGAGAGAGTAGATGAGAAGACGAGAGCTTACGAGAGAGAGAGGGAGATAGAGAAGGAGGGATAGAACTTGAACATAAACACGGTTAGGACGGAGATGGGAAGGGAGGAATGGGGGCAGGAGAAAAAAGAGGGTGGGGTGCACGAGGCAGGCGAGGAAAGGGAAGGCGGGGAGGCGGCACGCGCACGACGGATGCTGCTGGTGGTCGAGGTGAGGACGTCGTCGCGGCAGATGGCGGTTTATTTTGTTAAAACTCACATAAAGGCAAGGCGCAAGTTAAACGACGCAGGAGAATCACAACTAGGAAAAGCTTATTCCACTGTTGGCTGCTCGCTGACAACAGAATTAAATATACATTTGAATTTATTGTTAATAGAAGAGTTAGATGAAGAATAATTAGTCGACATATTTGTTCTCAATCACAGGTATACTGACATCAATATTTTCTCTTAATTATTTTCTCCTTACGCCGTCACGGCCGCACGCTAAGCAAGCAATAAGGCTTAGGACCATTACATATATATATATTATAGTATATTATATCTATATATATATATAAATATATATATATACTATATATATATATATATATATAATCTCTATATATGTAACATATGTGTATACATAATTATTGAAATATATTATATTTTATATTATATATATTTTATATATATCTTTGTACATAAATACAGAAATGCATATAAATCTATTATAATTATATATATATATATATATATATAATATAATATATATATATATATATAATTATATATATATAGTACATATAATATATATATATATATATATATATATTATTATATATATATATATATATATATTATACTATATATAGTATATATATATCAGGGTTGTTTTGGTTTTAAACCACTGGGTTTAAACCAACATGATATTTTTGTTTAAACCAATTAAAAAAACATTGTTTTTTTTTTATAGTTTTTTTGGTTTTTGGTTTTTCAAATAAAAAAGTAATTAAAAGGTGCTCTAAATAAAAGAATATAGTTAATGCATCCCAATTATATATTTTTTTATAGTAAATAAATGGGGAGGAAAAAAGTTCCAGACTTTACCAGTAGAGTACATGTAAGATTGAACATAGAGGTTAAGTTATGGGTCATAGAGTTGAGCGGAGAATGGATGAGACTGTCTGAAATACGAGTCGTAGGAACTCTTTTTCAAATTTTCAAAGAACGAGGTACACGACTTGGAAATTCAAAAAAACAAAAAAAAAAAACAATGTCAATTGTAACAACAATGGAATAAGGAGAGTGATTAACAGTCGACGGTTAGAAAGATTGGAGGGATATTGTTAGAGTTCGAGAGTTAAGGAGTCGACAAGTCTTAGATTACACTTTATCAAGGAGAGAAATATGCGTGGAACAACCCCAGATATGTGATTCATACTCTATAGAAGGACTAACAACGCATTTAAGTAGAGGTCAGCTAACTCAGGATGGTTCGAAGAAGTTCCGAAGGCGCTTCTGAAGCAACCAATTTTTCCTAGAACTTGCTTAGAAAGTAAATAATGTAATCGCCATAAAATAAGATTGGAGAAGAAATCAAGAATATTAAGAACAGAAGAAGTAGAGCTGTGTTTCCAAAGATGATTTATAGTTGTGTGAAAGATTATTTAAAGTTGATATATGAACAAGCTGAGTTATTGAGGCATTTAAAAACAACCTAGTTTTCTTTAGCACAACTATAGGTATCAGAATGATCAAAAGTCTTTTGCTTACGAAGCAACCCTCCTGACGCAACACAAATCAATTTATTTGCTGTTGAATGACTTAATCTTTCAATTGGAAGGAGTAATGATGAGTGGATGGAGTTATCAGAATAAGAGTGGAGAGGAGAGGCAGAAAAAGATCATTGATGCATAAAAAATGCATTTTAAATGAATGAGTCAGCAGGAGATTTTTTCACTTCTCGCATCAGCTGGGATTCGAACATTGGACAACACGCGTGCAGTGTAACAATAACGCGGATGCTCTAACCACTAGGCCATTGCCACGTCCCCAAAAAAGAGTTGGGGATAGAACAGAACTCTGAGGAACACCAACTGTGTGATACATTTAAAGGTAACATGGTGAAACCTATCATCTACAATAGCCAAGCCATCATTAGACGACTGGCATCACAGTAAAGAGAAGGTAGAAAAGAAAAAGATAAATACCAAAAGTGTGAAATTTAGAAATTAAATCTTTGTGCCAGACTTTATCGAAAACCTTCGATATGTTTAGCGCCGCAGAAAAAGATTCACCGAAATTCTGCAGAGCACAGAACCAAGTAGTCAGAAAGAAGGGAAATATCACTAGTCTAGCCTTCATTACAGAGGCCACAATGGTCATCAGAGATAAGATTAGAAAGATTTAAGATGTTTCTATATCTTCTGTTAAGGAATAATTATTCGAAACTTTAACACAGTAATACGAGTTAAAATAGTCCGAATTGCTTGACTGGCAGTCCCGCTTCTTCAGTACATGCTGGAATGAATACATTCTTTCAGCAGGAGGGAAGGTTGGCAAGTCTTAGTAGGAAGTGAAGGAAATGAGGACACCAAGGCAGAGATGAAGCTCAGACAGCTCAAATTTTGAGCACCACCATGAATGAGTTCAAAGCATGCCCCGGAGAGGAGGAATAGACTCTGGAACTCGTCTATGAGTGAAATTAGAGGGAGAAGGTTTGAAGCAACAGTTCAGCTTTAACAGAAAGTAAGGCAGCAGTATTACGACAGAAGGTACACAGAGAAAGGAGGGAGGAAGAAGCAAAGTTGGAGTTGACATTTTAAAAATTGCAAAATATCAGATAAAATGTGAACATCTAGTCCAGTAAAAGATTGTTTCAATTTCAACGAAGGAAAATCCTTTAGAGCTCGAAGAGCTTGATTTTCTTGTCAATCCGGGATGAAAATGTAATTAAATACAAAAGTTTCTGCGAATTTGAAGACAACGATAATTCCCTGATAAACCAGATTTACAGCTATTAGTTCAAGGGGATGAATATGGAATGTATGCCATCCACATTAATATATATATAGTAATATAGTATAAATTATATATATAAGTTATATGATATATATATATATATTATTATATATATATATATATATATATATATATATTATTATATAATATATATACTATATCTTATATATATAATATAATTGAAATATATTTCCAAATAGTATTTTGAGAAAAGTGAAAAAATGTCTGTGTTTAAAATTAAATTGTTGGATGTAAAATAGAAGCCTAATTTAAAAATATTTTGGCTTCAAAAACTTATGTGAACATTAAAAATAGATGATGTATAAACACTATACAATAAAAAAAATGAAAATTTTAATATGTAAAAGTTAAAAAAAAAAAACAACAAAAACCAATAAAGCACATGTTTTTAAATGTTTTTTTACATGAATAAACATTGCTCTTTTTTGGTATTTTCGCAAAAAAAAAAAATTTCTACTATATATATATATACTATACTATATATATATATATAACTATATATGATACTATCATATATATATATATATATAATATAGTATTATATATATATTATATATATATTATATATATATACTATATATAACCTATATATATATATATATATTATAAAATATATATATAATATATACTATATATATATATATATATATAATATATAATATAATATATATATACTATATATAATATATATAATATATATATACTATCGTATATATATATATATATATATATAATATATATATATATGATGATATATATATATCCACAAAAGGCATATTTTTTATTTATTCCTTTTTAATGTTGCCTCTGGTGAAAAAAGGTCAGGTCAACATGTCCTAAATTAAAGGCAGACATGTACCAATGATACGCGTTTGAAAGTTTAAAGCTCAATGTAAGTTTGAAAAATTGGAGAAGGAGGAAGTTCCGAACATTTCTGGTAGAACATATGAAAAAATGGTCATAACGATTAGGTCTGAAGTCAGAAAAGGTGAACGGAAAGAGAATTAGACTATGTGGAAAGAAGGTATATTAATAAAGTGTTTAGAAGAATTAAAATGTGCTATGTTATAGTTTGTACAAGTAGAGTGATGAAATAGTTTGACGACTAAAAAGAGACTGGGGAAAGTTAGTGA
>JABUQX010138516.1:10000-13722 GCA_015478945.1 Trachelipus rathkii
AATTCTTCTTCCTGTGTTTTCGTCAGGCCTTTTCTCAGCTTTTCTCGTGCTCTCCAGATTTCCTTAGAATCTATAACATTGGTCTTGTCATATGCACTGACAACACCATACTAGTCCAACGGTAGGAATTGGTGTTGTGTTCCGACAAACACCAAGAGTAATGAAATCTTCGTCAGGTATACTTTCTGTCCCCTCATAATCAGGTGATGAAGCTTCTTCAATGGCAGTAGTATCTGCAGACAGCACGGGCATTCCTGCTCGATTTTTCTTTTCTGCTACTCTTCCTTCCATACCAAACTTTCTTGCAGAACTCCTGTTCATCATTTTAGTTAAAGTTTTGTCTACTCTGCCAATTTGCATTCTGCGAACTATTCTTTGGTCAACTAAAAAGTCTCTTTCTCGAGCTCGAATTTTCAGTTCTTTGGCACAGTTACATGCAAGCAAATCCTTGCTTTGACATGCAGCAATGTAAAACAATTCATTCAAACTGTCCAGAAACTACTTGCTTATCTCCGCACTAATACCATGCTTTGATGCTTCAGATCCTTCATCCATCAGTCTCATCAACTTTGTTTTAACCTGGTGGAATTCCGGCTCGAATCCACAGGTCAACAAGAGCCTCACTTAACTGGGGAATGACATTCTTATTTCTGGAATTCTTATGTTCCTTTAGGAAAAAAATGTCCTGCAATCTGGAGACGCGTGGGAAGTTCAATGGTTGGGAATTCCTGCAGAGGGGGCCAAACACAACATGACTTGCTGCCTTCTGTGTTATCATTTGACTCATGCTAGTACCTGAAATGTAAAAAAGAAATATATAAATCGCAGTCAACTTATTTAGGGAATAAATGAACATTATTCAATGTTCATTTATTCCCTAAATAAATTGTTCATTGAACAATTCAGAACAAATAGCAACAGAACTATACGAATAGCGATTTTTGACCAATTTTTCCGATTTTTGAGGTCAAAATGGGAGCACTTAGGCCTCATGGAAAAATATTTAATTTAATTTTCTGAATACCCTCATAAGCTCAAACAAAATCCGCAATCAATAAAAAAATAGATTTCAACGACAAGACTAATATATATATATATATATATATATATATATATATATATATATATATATATATATATATATATATATATATATATATATATATATATATATTTATATATATATATATATATATTTATATACATATATATATATATATATATATATATATATATAACTAACAACAATAATATATAATATATATATATATATATATATATAATTTATAATATATATATATATATATATATAAAAAAAATATAATTATTTCTTTCTATATATATGTACATATATATATATATATATATATATATATATATATATATATATATATATACAGTATTTATATATATATATATATATATATAATAACCAATAATAATAATATATATGCCTGTATATATATATATGTAATATATGTATATATGTATATATATTTCTATATAACTCTTTAACTCTTTAATAATATATGTATAATAATATAGAGGAACTGATTTTGTCCCCAGAAAGATCCTGGATGCATGTACTGCATATATGTATATATGTATATATATATATATATATAATATATATATATATATATACTTAATAATATATGTATATATGTATATATATATATATATATATATACTAATGTATATATATATTCATAATATATATGTATAATAATATAATAAAAAAATGTATACTATTAACAATATGTATATAATGTATATTTTTCTTTAAATAATATATATAATAAGAAGAATACTATTAAGAATATATATATAAAAAAGTTATTAATATATATATATATATATATATATATATATATATATATATAAAATGTAAAAATTTATAAAAAAAAAATTGCAATAACCTGCAATCAAATTTGTATTGAAAAACACCCCTAAAGTATTTTCACCCTGCTGTGATTCGAACCTGGACCCTAGCAGATGTACGCGTATGTGTTCGACCACCAGGCCACGCGATGAGCTAAAAAAAGAACACGACCATACTTCCTATGGTCCAAATAGGGCATGCCGCGTTCTTCACTCTCACACCCGGGGGGAGGGCCAAACAGGGTACCACACAAGGTGAATAATAATACAACAGAACAGGGTGTCAAGAGGTACATAAGAACTGCAATAATCTGCAATCAAATTTGTATTGAAAAACACCCCTAAAGTTTTTTCACCCTGCTGGGAATCAAACCTGGACCCTAGCAGATGTACGCGTATGTGTTCGACCACCAGGCCACGATGAGCTAAAAGAAGAACACGACCATACTTCCTCTGGTCCAAATAGGGCATGCCGCGCTCTTCCCGCTTACACTCGGGGGGGGGGCAAACAGGGTACCGCACAAGGTGAATAATAATACAACAGAACGGGGGGTTAAAATGTACATAAGAATTGCAATAAACTGCAACTCGGTTCTGTTGTATTTATTCTTCGCGTTGAATCGCGGGAATAGAGCAGCATGCCATATTTGAACCATAAGAAGTATTGTCGTGTTCTTTTTTTAGGTCCAGGTTCGATTCCCACCAGGGTGAAAATAATTTAGGGGTGTTTTTCAATACAAATTTGATTGCAGGTTATTGCAATTCTTATGTACATATTGACCTCCAGTTCTGTTATATTATTATTCACCTTGGTGCGGTACCCCTGTTTGGCCAGTGAAGCGGGAAGAGCGCGGCATGCGGCAGACCATAGAGGCATGTGTCGTGTTCTTCTTTGCTCATCGTGGCGAAGCGGTCGAGCGCCGCGTGCATGCTGGGTGGCTCATTCCCAGCAGGGTGCAAACTCGCAGGGGTGTTTTTCCCAAAAACGATTGCAGAGTACAGTACTATCTTATACCCCCGGTTCTGTTGTATTATTATTCACCTTGTGCGATACCCTGTTTGTCCCCCCCCCCGACTGTGAGCGGGAAGAAAGCGGCATGCCTTATTTGGATCATAGGAAGTATTGTCGTGTTTTTCTTTTAGCTCATCGTGGCGTGATGGTCAAACACATACGCGTACATCTGCTAGGGTCCAGGTTCGTTTCCCAGCAGGGTGAAAATACTTTAGGGGTGTTTTTCAATATATATATATATATATATATATATATATATATATATATATATAGATACAAAGATGTATATAAAAATATATATATATATATATATAAATATATATATATATATATATATATATATATATATATATATATATATATATATATATATATATATATATATATATATATATATATATATATATATATATATATATATATATATATATATATATATATATATATATATATATATATATATATATAGGAAGAAAGGTTCTCTTTCGATCTCACCACTTAACTACGATAATTCACTTTTCCTTTGATGAAAAATTTAAAATGACTTTAAATGCTTTTGCAAAGGACACAATTTCAATTCTACGCCTATTCTCCAATTCCAATTTTGAGCTTTTAATCACTCCTAAAATTTACATTTATTTCAACTCAATTTAATGTTACATAAGATGAAAATAGGCGACTCCATTGTTAAAACTTTTAGAGGAAAGAAATTTTCCAACAACTTCGGAACGTTCCCGAATAAATTAATATTAATAAGGGTTTTAAGGGCTAAAATAATTCCACATATTGTTTTCGAACTTTTTTTATCGAAATAATAATAATAATAATA
>JABUQX010138517.1:7500-10963 GCA_015478945.1 Trachelipus rathkii
ATCTCTCAAAGAATAAGGAGGAATACCGCCTGTGCAACTAGCCTTCCTAACGTCCATAGGTTTCAGGATCTTATGCAGAGGATCATGTAAAATAAGAGGTAAAGACATGGGAGAGGATGAACTGAGATGAGGAGTAGACGGAAGAATGTCAGAATGGTTCAGGAATTAGAAGAAAAGAGGAGACCGAAGAGATTAGCCTTTTCAAAAGGAGTATTAGCAACAGACCAATCAGAGCAAATAAGAGGATTAAAGGCAGATTTACAGAAGCTGTTTGAGATGTTTTTAAGAAGACATAAATATATATGATTGGATAACCAAGAAGGTCAGCACACACGTTTAGCGAACGTACGCTAAACCCGTCTAATAATATCCCCATAACGGTTCCAAGGTGAATGAAAATTAGAGAGGGAACGAGAGTTTTCCCATGCTTGATATGCGATGTCTCTGCTTGAATAGCACAAGAATAGGTACCATCGAGCTACGGATTTTAATTAAAGAGAAAAAGATTTAGTTGAAGATGAAGAAATGAACCTCTTCATCCCATCAACAATCCCACGGACCCCACTTTTCAGACAGAGACAAATCTTGTCCTTAAATTCAAACAGATTCATTCAAGAGGAACTAGCAAAGAAGCGATGCAATTTCCCAAATTAATCCAATTAAGTTCCAGGAAATACTCTTAAGGCAAAGCTGTTGACGAGAAATATTATAATTAAAAACTATAAAAAATTTATTTTATATTTACCGATAGGAGGGAAAATTATGTATTTATATCCGAGGAAAGGAATAACCGGTGACATAAGTCCTGAGTTTTCTAGAACTGATTGTGACGATCTAGGATGTGTAGTTTTCTGTATGGCGGGATCCTATATCCCTATATGGGGTGTACGAATTTACATACCGTATGTTCTGCGTGTCGTAAGACGAGACTAAGAGAATAGTGATAACTGAGTTGGGGTGTCCGCTTAGCTCCCTTCTTATGTATCGGACAGATTGCTACTTTCCTCCATTCTGTTGGTATTTTCCTTCTTTCCATACTTGGTTTAGCTGTCTTGTCAACCATTTAGTTATTCCCTCTCCCGTTTTGAATATTTCATTATTCATTCCATCATATCCTGAATTTTTCTCATTTTTTAGAATTTTAATTGCTCCTTTCACTTCCTCTATCTCTAGCATTCTAATTTCCTCATGTTTTGGTCTTACTCTCAGGGGTATTTCCTCCATTCCCTCCTCCCCTTCTAATACGTTCAATAATTCCTCGAAATACTCCCTCGATCTTTGCACCACCTCCTCTTCCTCTAGAAGAGGTTCTCCCTTCTTATTCAGAACCGTATGCATTTCCGGTTCCTTATATCCTCTCATGCTATTGGCAATTCCTTATACAAGTAAGTTTTCCTTTGCCCCTCGTATCCTCCTTCAGATCTCTTCTCTTTCTTCTCCAATCAATATCCATACTTCTTCTTTTTACATGGTTTCTCTCGTTTACATACTCAATTCGTTTTTTTCCGTTCTTGTCTTCATCTATTTCCTATATTCTTTTTTTTTTTTTTTGAGTTTCAATGCGTTCTTTAACATCCTCATTTCATCATGTCGTCTTCTTTTTCCCCCCCTGCAACTTTCTTCTTTCCTAATACTTCGCTTGCAATCCGATCTACTCTTGTTTTAAATATATATATATATATATATATATATATATATATATATATATATATATATATATATATATATATATATATATATATATATATATATATATATATATATATATATATATATATATATATTTATCAGTGGCGAAGCGTCCAGTCATCTATTGATGCGGAGATGACTGACCAGATGAGATAAAAAATAAATCAATCCTTTTTTCAAATTTCATTATTATTTTAATTTTCATTATATATATATATATATATATATATATATATATATATATATATATATATATATATATATATATATATATATATATATATATATATATATATATACCTATATATATATATATATATTTATATATATATATATATATATATATACTATATATATATATATATATATATATATATATATGGACATTATATCGCATGTTACTCCATTTAGGGGGAAAATTTTCGATAAGAAAACAACGAATTTCGGGCCTTTTCGTTGCTGCAATTTCTATTATTTATTAGCGTTATTTGCATTTTTAATTTTTAAGAACTTAACAAAGATTTTTATTTTGTGTGTGTGTGTGTGTGTGTGTGTGTGTGTGTGTGTGGTATTATTATTATTATTTTATTATTATTATTATTTAATAGGAATTTAATTTTTTTTCTAAGTTCTTTCATTTTTATTATTTGATTTTCGATTAGTATTATAATTTATGGGTATTTTTATTTAAAAAAAACTCCCCCCCGGACCCGCGAGCTTGCGAGCGGGGCACCCCGCTCTGCGGGGGACGGGGGGGATGATATAGAGGGGGGGGCCGAAGGCCCCACCCCGGATCAAAACATAAAATATATAAAAATATCAAATATCAATTTATTACTGTCAAGGTGTTTCTACAAACTTTACGTATACATTCATCAAATTTAAACTGAAATAAATAGCCTAAGCACGGCCTAAGCTACTCATTTTTATAAGACTATAGGTGTGAAGCACAAAAAAATATATGTCAATTTCTTTCTAATTTTTGTTAATATTAATTAAATTACATTTGAAAATCCAGTATTTACTAATGTATTTAACCTCAAATCATTGAAATTACGTTACATTTTTTATTGATTTTTGTTTCTGTATATATATATATATATATAGATATATATATATATATATATATATATATATATATATATATATATATATATATATATATATATATATATATATATATATATATATATATATATATATATATATATATATATATATATATATATATATATATATATATATATATATATATATATATAATTATTAAAGATAATGTTATCATATATATCGTTTATTATTGTTGTTTATTATTAATTTATTACGGTGGTTCTCGTTTTCAGTGTTTATTAAACCAAAAATATATAATAAAATTTCGTTACTGGAAATCCACAAAGTCAAATTATTGTTATAAAACATAGAAAAAAGCTACATTGTGTAAATTAGTTAATCTTTAATATATATATATATATATATATATATATATATATATATATATATATATATATATATATATATATATATATATATATATATATATATATATATTATATATATATATATATATACATATATATATATATATATATATATATATATATATATATATATATATATATATATATATATATATATATATATACTAAATATAAATATATACTACTCTTATATATATATATATATATATATATAATATATATATATATATATATAATAATAATAACATATATCTATATATATATATATATATATATATATATATATGTATATATAT
>JABUQX010138518.1:0-10000 GCA_015478945.1 Trachelipus rathkii
AAAGTATATGCAAACACTATATATATTACTTACAGTTATTGATTCTTCTAGACTAATTAATTATAATAAGGTTATAATTATAATCATATAAAACTATTAATTATAAATATCCTCTAACCGTAATTAACTTAGATGCGGTCAAAAATCCTTATAGGAGCTTAAATACACAATCACGTATATTGACACTTTGTTTATTTCTATGAGTGATTAACATTCAGCTATCAAAATAATGCTCTAATTTAAATAAAACTTAGCATAGACCATATGATAGATAAATGATTATATTCTTTTATTAATTCTAATTATAGAAGATTCTTGGTATTTGATGAGACAGAATATTACTATGCATCTCTCATGAACTATTAGAGATATATTACATTATGAGTTTTTTATCTATGAGCGACGTACTGGCCAGAACTTACCATGCTAGGAGGGGGCAGCTTAATATATGTTTACTAAAGAAGTAGCTCTTATATAATGTAGAAGACTTCACATTTACTGCACTTGTGGGGGGCAGGGATCGAACGATACCTAGATGATCTATGCCAATACTTTGTTATATTTAATATAGTTATGGCCTATTTGAGGTGATAATATAATAAGTAGTATGTGGCTTATAGTGGTGCATTTCCACGTATAAATATAATATTTTTGATCAAATATATTTGATTTTCGACTCGTTCACTATAATACACCATAAACAATAATTATATAATTATTATTAATAATATTTTTGTTCTTATTACTTATAATATTAATATGATAAGAAAGAAGTACTAAATCTAGAAACATATTAACTAAACACGTAAATGCACTTAAATATTAAACCAAATTATTTTATTAAAACAATAGAAATAAATAAGAATACACCATTGCAATGATGGAATAATTCACACAACTAATAGAGCGTTTTGCGAAGTTGATATTACTAAAAAAAGTAAATTTCTTGGGTTCAACGCAAATTTATCAACTAACGGTTTGAATAAATCATCATAATTGTAAACACAAATTTCTGTGTAACACTCATCCATCACGCCCAGCTCCACGTTTTAACTTGTCGGTCGGTTCCATAGTACTAAAATCGAGACCAAAAGTACTATGGATCCTTCGCATAGATAAAAAAATGATAATATCGTTCTAAAACACTGTACACCTCGGATGGTAGCAATGGCTGAAGGCGAGTAAGATATCATACAAATGCCTTCTTTCGATCGATCGGAAAGAAAGGTTCAGTCTCATTTTAAGACTTGGAGACAACATAGATTTTTTATGTTCTTCACTAACTCATTCTTATCCTTACAGAAATTTTACGCAAAGTTCTAGCTCTTTCTTCTATGCCTTCTAAGTGGTAAAACCTATAAAATTTTGTTCTTCTTCCTTTTACTTCATCGATTGTTAATGAGCTGTTGTATGAAAAAAAATTATAAAAAAAAAAAAAAAAAAAAAAAAAAAAAAAATAAAAAAAAAAAAAAGATTTATGTAAATGCATAAGCCAGAGTGTATTTTCAGTGTGTACAATCCGTTCAATATCGCAGAAGAGATAGGTTATAGAATCCAGATACGGAGTTATTAAGTGAATCTTCTCCAGAACCTCCGTGGGATTTGTTGGCCGCTTGCCCTTACCTAAAAAATACCGTTGAGTATAATTCACTATCAAGGTCCAGTTGCTACGGATAATACGATTTGAGAATTAGACTTCTTATTTTACACTTCATCAGGTGATTAATTTTCTATCTCTTTCCTATAGGCTCTAAACATTTCACCAATATGTTTAATTAGGGGCCATGGACGATAGGTTATTCGAAGATATCCTCCAAGGTTTCGAGAAATTGTGTGAGCTTTACAGGTACATATCGCGATCACTTATGCAATAGCTCATGATGAACTGACGAACTAACATGCCGTTGATATGCAACTGAAAAAGCGTTTTTTCTTGTGGCTTTATTTCCTTCAATAGAAAGGATTTCTAATGCCGTGCATCATTCGTACAAAGTGCTCCTTAAACACTCTTGATGCACTTGTGTTGTTCAGACCATCTGGTCTGCCATAGGCTTGGGATGTTTGCGCACTTCAACTATTTTTCTACAGAAGACGGCAGACTAGAATCGAAAAAAAATGTAATATGTCTTTATAGTTCCCACAGTATTGCTGATTTCTGGTATTGTAGCTCCATCATTGGATTACATTACTAAGATTTGTATTATGTGAAGAGGCAAATGAAAGAACAATGACTTTTTTATCTTTATTTCGCGCAATGTATTGCTATGGCACCTTCTTTGCCAGACATCGTAGGACAGCCAATCGAAACCCAAAGCCCACGCATTTCTCGGAATCCAGGCGCAGTCTTCTTCGGTCGTGACAAAATCGTCAATGGTTTAAGCAATGGTTTTTGCGTCAAGCTTTCAAAGCGCTTTACTAGTTTCTAACAAAGGCCATAAATTTCTCTTTCACTTCATCGGACTCTTTGTCGAAATAGCGCAACCCTATGGATAGTTGTATCCTTTCCCAGAAATATCCAGCGAGGTATACAATCTGCAGTGAGGCGTGAAGTAAACTATATAGTGCACACTTCTCTATTAACTCTTCATTAATGAAAGTTTCCTTTACTAGTGTTGGAGAGCATCATAGAGAAATGTTTTAGAGTTCTGAATCTGGAAAACTATTGGGTATTTGGCATTTTTCTTTACCCACTTTTCAAAAATGGTTTTTCCAAATGACTGATCTCCGGCATCTATTCGCAAAAGCGGACGAAATCATTGCAATCAATTATCCTCTCGATCAGATGCTTACCCGTAACTGCGCGGAAATCGCGCGTCCAGAAAGATGGATCACACATGAAATTGATTCAGAGGATCAAATATGTTTTGGTTCTTAACCTGAATTTTTTTAAACTGCTGTTAATATGATATTTACTATCATATTTTCATGAACGGAAACAATCTTGGCAGACTTCAACAGCAATTTTATTGGCCACTCTGTGTTTGTATGTCCTTTACAAACAACACGAAAATGTGTTATTTTAGTGAATAATTTTTAGCTTGGTTTATTATAGAGCCTAGGACTCCTCTGATAGAACTTTAATTTGGTGGAAATTAAATATAGTACTTTATGCCATGACACTGCTCCCTTTAGTTGCCTTGGAGTATGTCAGACCACAAGATGAATATGTCTCCAACCATTCATAATTTGAATTTCCTCTTAAGTGGGTAGCATCTCCAAAAAAATTATAGGATTATCTAGGTGTAATAGTAGCCAACACTTCTTTCAGTCAACTGCACTCTTTTTTCTCAGTCGAAATCATCATGATGTCCTACCGTATCTACCATGTCTTTTTTCGTGATTGTCATCTATGTAAACGCTAGCTTCCCCGACAACTCTGGCCCAACCACCTCATCACTTGAATTTTCTCTTTTAAGTGGGTGTGCATCCACAAAAAAAACTCTTTATCTCATTATATATTTATCTAAAACTTTTTAAGTATACTGTTTATCCTTTTTCGTTTCTCGTACAGTTTATTTTTCATTGAATAAACCAATGTCATTTCTGTGACTGTCATCTACTGAAACGCTAGTTCCGAAATCTGGGACCCATACCTTGACTCGTCGAGGTGCTGGGCCTTGGCGTGCCTGGGTCGTCATCATCGTTAGCGAACAATATGCGAAAGATAGGTTGGTTGGAATTGGCCTCTAAGATGTGTCTTTAAGTTGACTTAAATGTAAATTAACCGGTTAATATCGGTAAGTGCCACCGATTAAAAATTTTTCATTTTTAGGTCTCGAGTTCATAGGCCCTTAGTCTATTAATATTTGTCAATATAGTACATATATTATAATATATAGTATTATATATATATTGATAATATAAAAACTATATTATATATATATTATATGTATAATATATATAATACTATAAGCATCGTGTGAAGTACCCCTGAAGGGAATAATAATATAAATAATAATATTATAATATTAGTACTATCAATAATACATTATAATACACTAAGAAAATTTTAATTATACATAGAACATACTACTAATCTAATGTTATGATAAATAATAATAAATATTATATATACTATATATATTATATACTATCTACTATTATAATATAAAGATATCTACCGTACCCCTGGTAAATTTTATAGTAATTGCCACCACTCATGGTCATAGCACCCTAATATAAGATGAAGTATTTTACTGTTGTACATAGAAACATAGAAAATATAAATACAGTAAGAAGCCACATGGGCCTATCGAGACTGTCACAGTCAAACTAGAGTAAATAGGACCAACTGCCCAACATGTTCATACCAAATCCACACTGCACCTTAGAGCCTACACGCCAACTTTTAAGAAGTAAATTACCACCAATAATTTATTATAATATTTTTAAGTAAAAACGTACGTACCAAGGAATCTCACTAAATCCATATTGATCTGATCTTTATTTGCTTATGATAAACTTGTAACTCTGAGGCCGGTGTTAATTATAGACGTGGCGTCACGGAGTGATAATTTCAATGGTACTTTGAACCTTAAACACTTAATAAAGAAAATGAGAATCCGACCTTCGAAACACAAAAATCTAGAATTTATGTGTACAGAATAAGTAAACGTCTGAGGATAAATTTTATGAATAGAAATCAAAAGATTGGCACGTTCAACCTGCTATAAATTTTAAAGTATTTGACCAATAGAGAAAGGTAAGACATCGTATTCAGGCAAGAGAAATGTGAGAAATTGACGATTGCAACTAGCCCTTCTTGAGATTCAATCATTCTCCTATAATTGAATTCCCTATATATGTATTACTATATATCTCACTATATATATTTATATATTTACTTATATATATAGTATTATAATATTTATATATTATAAATAAATTGATAATATATATATATATAGTAGGATATATAACTATATATCACTATATACTGAATCCCGGTTAAAACGTAACCTTAAAACCGTTCCGGCCACTCCGGCAAAACGGGACGTTGGAAATTCAAAAAAATTCGCAGGTAGAATCTATAAGAGTAAACACTTCTAGGGGGGGCAGCTGCCCCTCCCTGACGACGCGCATATATATATATATATATATATATAAATCTGCCTATATATCTCTCATACAATTATAGGTATATATATTGATAATGATTATCAGTGATTTTTTTATAAGTAAATGAGAGAGATTCATCATTAAAAGTCGAAACTTAAATTATCATTAAGAATTTTATACAAAAAAACTATTTACCCTGCCTATTAGCTGTTCCTAACCTATTGTCTTTTAATGTGGCTTGAGTGCAACAAGTACCCAGAAAGTTGAAAATAAGCCTTTCAGCATTAGCAGTTGGATGAAGTTGCAGACATATCGCTTTTTATTTTTAATTGACCTTCTCAATCTAATTTTTCTTTGAGAAGAATATAGCTGTACAGATGCAGGAAGTACACTGCTGAACAGAGACTCCATACAACCATAGGTAAGCTTTTATAAATGGATGCGAGAATTTGCTCTTAATTTTATTCCATAAATTCCACTGCTTTTGTATACTCATCCTCTCTAAATACTGTGGTCTGATATCTTGGGTTAAAAATATAACGCTCAATGAAGTGAGGCTCTGATACTTGGCCGTAGATGATGATACCTAGATGCTCTAGGTTCCTTTTTTACTTGTTTGCTAAATCTTGTCTGGTTTGTAGTGGTGGATTAAGCTGTTCTATCTCCATATTCATATTTTCTCCAAATTTAAACTTCAACACTTAGTTTACAGTCATTGTGCCTACTAGCAATTAATGCGTTGCTGCTGTGGCACCACTCTCACAAATGAAGTTTTATTATAATCTTTTTGAAATGTGGCATCGACTGGGTAAGAAACATGAAATCTTCAAGAGCTCGGAAAGAAAAAGAATCAATGTTTTAAAACATGTTAAATTGCCAAATATATATATATATATTATATATATTATATTATATATATATAATATATAATAATATAACTATTATATATAATATATTATTATATATATAATATATATCTATATTATATATTATATATAAAATATAGTAAATAGTATATATTCACTATATATATATATATTCCCTATATATATATCGCTATAATAATAATAAAGTATAAATACCATTAGGGGGAATTCTACAATAAATATAAATGTGTTTAAAATTTCTTATTGCCTTTTTTTCAGCTTCACTTTTTTAATTTAAAATTTGAAGCAAGCATATGAATGTGTTAAAGAAAACCATTTTAAATACAATTTTTTAAATATTTTTATGCATGGTTTTTTTTATGGTTTAAACCATTAGTTTTTTTATGTGGTTTAAAACCATGGTTTTAAAAACCAAATCTACATCAAATGGTTTAACCATTCACCCTAGATAGTAACAAAACAAATTAAATGCAAGATCAAAAATAGCAAGCTGGATTCAAAGCACATGCCTACTCGCAAAGCTTCTTGGCTCAAGCGCACTAACTGCGCATTCTGTCAAGCTCTCGAGAAGTCACGAGTTGCGACTGCGGTCCTTCTCGAATTCTTAAATTGTTTTTCTAATTATCTCCTTCCTCAGCTTGACACTCCGTGCTTTATTTTCTTATGTTCTTCTGGAGCCTACTCATGGATCTCAGATTCCCCTAAGGAATTGAAGAGCCTCTCATATCAAATTCTAACCGCGGGCTTCGTAGATATTGGTCAAGAAAGGATCGCGCGCACTTGATTTACTATATTGGGTACTGGTATTCCAAGACTTCCGATCTACCGCAGCTCCTGGCTAAGCCTGAATTTTGCCCCCGACCAATCGTGAATTACTAAGCTATAGACATCCATCAGAGAGGGTCCGGGCGGACCTTGCCTTAGTAGCGGGCCAATTAAATAACCGGTCATTAAAATTCCTTATAAAATACTTTTGGCATAAAATATGATTATTAACTTTAACAATTATACAGTATTATTGCTCCCATTTGGGCAACAATCAGCATTCCATTAGGTGGGCTATGGACTATCACCGTGCTTTAACAACATAAGCCATCCCACCCTTTATTAAAATCACCCAAAACATTCGATTAATTTCAGGTGACCTGTTTTTGAAGTACTCTTAAGTCTATTATATATATATATAATATTTATATATTAATATTATATATATATATACTATATAATAAATATATATATAAATCATATATATATATATACTTATTATATATTATATATATATATATATATATATATATATAATTATTATATATTAAATAATAAGGCTTAAATAATAAACAAGAAGCGAATGACTCCAGGTACGAAGATCAATAAAAATGTAAAAAATAATTTTTCCCAGAGTTTTTTATCTGTACGACCTTATAATACCAAGTTTATTTTTCCAAATTAATTATTATATTACAAAAAAGTAAAAAGAAAGAATTATATATTTTTGTGGGCTCACCACCTTATAGGCTATAAAAAATTGAAAGTTAGGTTTTTGTGGGCATTTTATTTCCCAGGTTAATTTTTTTGGCCCGCTGAAAAGTTCGGTAAAAGTTATATTTGTAAGGAATAAGAACGTCAATGAATAAAAATCATTGGATATTTGAGTATTTTTTATATATAGTATTTCTTTTTTGAATCCGGGGTGGGGGCCTTCCGGCCCCCTCATATCATCTCCGCCCTACCGGGGGTTGGCACACCCGCTCGCCTATGGCTCCGGCAGGGTTCCGGGCGGCGAGTTGTTTTTTTTTTTTTTAAATAAAAAAAATCCTCATAATATATAAATAATTGGAAAAATAAAACGATAAAAAAAATAAAGGAACTTAGAAAAAAAAATCATTCCATATTAAATAATAAATAAATATAATAATAAATAATTATAAATAATAAATAATAATATAATAATAATAATTAAAATAAATCATAATATAATATATAAATCTTTGGCTTTTTCTTTCTTTTCTTTTTAAAAAATGTAATTATTACTAACTATCTATGTAATCTCTAATAAAAAAAAATTTAACTCCGCTTCAGACCATTCGGCCATTTATTTAGAGGTTAGTATTTATATGTATAACTACGTATATTATATATAATATATATATATAAATATAATATATATAATATATATATATAATAATATAATATATTATATACTATACATATAAATATAATTATAATTAACATTCTTTCTCTATATCATATATATAAATATATATGTACTAAAATATTTTAGATTATAAATTTAAATCCTATATCTACTATCTACCATATTAATAATATATAGTTATTATATTTTGTTTCTCACATATGTATATATTATATATATATATATTTATATAGTATAAATATATACTATATAAATATATATATAATATATATATAAATATATTAATATAATATATATTATATATTATATATATTATATATATATATATATATATGTACGGAAGGACCATTGTTCGAGACCCTGAAGAGTCGTGTAGCCCGGTTAGGTTGGCCTTGGGAGGCATTCCTCTGTATCCCCATTTCCGGCTGATTAGACCCTTCAACCAACGTTTTCCCACCCTTTTCGCCAGTGTATTCTTCGAGCTTCTCTCTTTGGACCCTTCACCGGGGAGAGACTACAAAGTTCCCACTTCCCCTCACCTTGGTTTATCTGTAAATCACCTTGATTTTACAGCACACATACTCCAAAATTACACATTTATGCCAATTTAAAATGGGCGGGAAAGCCCCATGAACCATTCTCGGGGAGACCCTTAAGGGGCCCTGAAATCCAAAACCATTGGCTTAATAATCCCACGACCGGCCCCATCTCCCACTTGGGGGTTGGAGGCCTCCATTGATAAGATTGATGCCTCAAAGACCTCTCCATCGGCTTGCTCTGCGCAGTGTCTTCTATTTTAAATAATTTCTGCAACAATCCTGGTCTTAATTCAAGTTTTTACTCTTTTGAATACCATCTCTCTTCTTATAGATATCACCTCTGTTCTCAACTCAAACTCAAGTAGTTAATCATCCCAACATAAAACAGTTTTCTGTTTCCTCTTACTATCCTCAATTTTCAGCCAAAGAAAAAAGAAAAGGAAAAAGAAAAGGGTTTGCTGTTGGGGTGATTAAGCACTTGAGTTTGAGTTAAGAACAAGAGGTGACACCAATAAGAAGAGAGGTGGTTTTCAACAAAGTTAAAATTAGAATAAAGAACGGGATTGTTGCAGAAATTATTGAAGATAGAAGACACTGCAAAGAGCAAGCCGACGGAGAGGTCTTTGAGGCACCAATCTTATCACTGGAGGCCACCAACCCCAAGTGATGATGGGGCGTCGGGTGGACGATGAGCAATGTTTGTGCATAGGTAAGCAACGGCGATGTTGTTTGTTTTCGCATCTCTAATATATAGTCTTCAAATTTTCCACGAAGTAACTCTCTCTTGCAATCCTACCACTAAATTTATTTTCTTTTTTTTATTTACCTTCTAACTCTACTGATTATCCCAAATTCTTAGACTATCTAAATTCTAAAATAGAACGCATTCACACTTGTCTTTTCTCTGAAATCATCATTTTAAATGATTCCAATGTTTACCACAGCTAATGGCTTCTTCTAGTTCTCAATTTACAACAGGCGAACTTGACTTCCATTTCTATATTCAAAATAAGCTTAAACACATAGCACAGCTCACTATTCGTATCCTTCATTGCTTTGGAGATGAATACAACATTTTTGACCTTAGCTTAGCTTCTAATACTTATTCTTGTAATATTAGTTTGTTTCCGGCTTTGGCTTCCTCTGAATACCTTCCTACCTCTGTATCCTGTTCTATTTCTTCAAGTCTTACGCAAGAAAGGCCCCGTATACCGCGAATCATGTCATGTTATTGGTATGTCAGTACCTTGTACTGGTCAAACTTGTAGTTTGGCGATGAACAGCCTCCTGACAGGAAATATTATGTAAACATCAGTTATAGTATGAATTATAAATATATCGACATATTTTATGACGTATTT
>JABUQX010138518.1:20000-23180 GCA_015478945.1 Trachelipus rathkii
ATGAATGGTTGGAGACATATTCATCTTGGCTGACATACTCCAGGCACTTAAAGGGAGCATTTTTGCAAGTATATTATTTTATTCCACCAAAAAAAGTTCGGTCAGAGGAGTCTTAGGCTCTTTAATAATAAGAAATTTCACTAAATATAGATGTTCATGCGGTTTGAAAGGGACATACAAACACAAAGGAGTGGCATAAAATTGCTGTTGAAGCTGCAAGATTGTTCTACATGAACCGTGCCGGTAGACATTAAATATTACCACATTCTAAGAGAATCATGGAAGAAAAAAATAATTATCCTCATAATTTCATGTGTGAAATTTTCTGGTACGCGCGATTACCGCTTCGGGGTAAGCATCATGCTGAGGGAGTGTTGCAAGATTTTTGCCGCTTACGAATATGCCGGAGATCATTCATTGAAAAACCATTTTGAAAAGGAGAAGAAAAATGCCACATAATCAGTTCAGATTCAGAATGAAATCATTTCTCTAATGTGGCACATACTATAAAGGAAACATCATTATAAGGTAAAGGAAAGCGTGACATATAGCTACTAGCAGATGAACGCCTGATTTTTCTGGAAAGGAAACAACTATCCATAGGGTTATCCATAGGGTTAACCAAAGAGTCCGATGAAGTGAAAGAGAAATTTATTGCTTTGTAGAACTGAAAGCGCTTGAGGCAAAAACCATTGCCTAAACCATTGACGATTTTGTCACGACCGAAGAGCTGGATCCCGAGAAATGCGTGGGCTTGGGATTCGATGGCTGTTCTACGATGTGGCAAAGAAGGAGGTGCCCAAGCAATATTGCGGAAAAAGTATAAAAAGCATTGTTCTTTCATTGCTCTTAACAAACAAACAAAATCTAGTAGTAATGATTTGAACACAATACAGAAATCCGCCATACTGTGGGAACTATAAAGGACATTATTACGTTTTTTCGCTAGTCGGTTCTTGAGAAGAAAATTAATGCCAACATCCAAGCCTATGCCAAACCAGGTGGTCTGAACAACACAAGTGCATCAGAGTGTTCTAAGGAGCACTTTGTACGATGATGCAAGCATTAAAACCTTTTCTATTGAAGGAAATAAAGCCACAAGAAAAAACGCTTTTTCAGTTGCATTCAACGGCATGTAAGTCGTCATTCATCATGGCTATGATATTGATCGCGAAGTACTTGTAAATGCTCTCCAATCCAAGACCTTGGATATCGTCAAACCTTCGCAGCCATTAAAAATCATTATTAGGTGAAATTGGTTAGGAGCCATAGGATAAAGATGAAGAAAAAATCCCGATGAAGTGTTATAAAGAAAGCTGAATCAAATTCGCTCGGCAACTGGGACTGATCTGAATATACTCGGATTTGGTAGGACAGCAGCAACAAATCCCACGGAGTTCTGGAGAGATCCTTAATAATCCGTATCTGGATTTTCAATAACCTCTTCTTTGGAATTACGGTTGTCCAGCATGAAATAACACCTGCTTATGCATTGACATATCTACATCCTCTCCACATGCTACTCATAACAATCGATGAGTTTAAAGGAAAAGATAGCTTTCATTTTAGTTTTTACCACTTAGAAGGCATGAAGAAGGCATAGAACTTGGGTACAAAATTTGGAAGGATAAGAAACTGAGTAGTGAAGAACTAAAATCTTGTTGTCTCCCAAGTCTTAAATGAGACTGAACCTTTCTTTCCGACGACGAAAAAGGCTTTGTGATGATACTACTCGCCCAGACATGCACCACCAGTACAGTAGAACACTCTTTCAGTACTATGCGAAGGATCAAGACTTGGCTGCGAAGTATATGGAAGACGACAGGTTAAACGGTCTGGCTATGATGAGTGTACAGCAGAAAATTTTGTGTTTGCAACTTATGATTATTTATTCAAACCGTGTTTGATAAATTTGCGTGACCCAAGGAAATTACTTTTTTTTAGTAATATCAATTTTGCAACTGCTCTATATTGTGAATTTTCCATCCTTGCATATTGTATTTGATAATTCTAATTGTTTTAATAATAAAGTTTTTTAAATATTAAATCATTTAAATTATCCATACAAATGTTCCTAGTTTTATGTCTTCTTTCTATTATATATTATAGTATATATATATTATATATATATATATATATATATATATATAACTATATATAGTTATATATATATATATATTATATATATGTATATATACTATAGATAAAGCTCTATAAAATTTAAGCTGCCCCCCCCTAGCTTGGCCTGAATCACCCTGTATATATAATATATATATATATAATATATATATATATATTATATAATATATATATATAATATATATATGATATATATATATTATATATTAATATGATATATATATATATATATTCCTATAATTCAAATATAAGGTAAATAAGCAATTCATTTGTATTGATTATAGGTTCATTTGAATAAACCTTTCCTTTATGCGTTTTTTTTTGTTTTTTTTTTTTGGTAAAAATAAGTAAAGTATAACCTTTTTTTTTCAGATAGAGGTTTATATATTATAATATACCTTCTTATTTTTACTTTATGAGTTTATTAAAATAAAAATATATAATTAATTTTATACCAGTTTACAGTTATCAAGAAATTTGAAATTTAAGAATCTAAAAAAATTTATTAAGGAATTTTAAAATATGTGCTATCACATGTGTAATAACGTTTCTCAGTAGTATTTTTTGCCTTTAAAATCTATAAAAACCAATAAAAACCACATTAAACCAACAAAATAGCAATAAAAAAAACCCCCCAAAAAACAAAAACACATTGGTTTATTTGGTTATTTAAAAAAACAATGGGTCTGAGATCGAATATACTGGTTTCCACTCTCTAACAAGGGTAGTAGTAGTAGTCCACCAAGTCCCGACCTAATGAATTTGAATTATTATTATATAAACCACGAAATAATATGAAACCAACCGATAAGTGTACATAACAGTTTCAACATCAGTAATCAAACATAATGTCGCCTAACTAAGACATGGTCATATACTAGCATACCTTTGCGTAACGAAGCAAACTCAATATGTTAAAAACAACATGAAAAATAAGTTCCTTGCAGAAATATCATAGTAATTGGAAATATTTATTAAAAATTTGTGCTCAGTAATAAATGCTTTACTGCATCATAAGCAAGATAACATGTGTCTATATAC
>JABUQX010138520.1:0-24326 GCA_015478945.1 Trachelipus rathkii
GCTCTGATTCAGAAAAAAGTTTCAGTTAGAACTTATTACAAGGCTCACGTGTTTACGTATTTCGAACTTGTAATGGATAATCATTTGGAACTAGTTGAAACTCCATATAAAAAGGATAAACATTGCGTTACCTAAAAATTATTTCTTCCTTACACTAGCAATTAGGTTATTTTTCATTCTGTAATGCCATCTTTTGAGAGAGACGAGATCTCCATGATCCTTGTCTCACGACATCTATTGCCACAAACTGGCATTAAAATATTCCTCAATTTAATAGATTCGAGATATAATTTAATTAAAATTTCACAAACATTCCAAATCACTTTATTCACTAACTGAAAATACATCGATAATATTTCTTTTACAAAAATAAATTTCAAGATGAAATTATTGTAAGGCGTGGGGAGTGTGTCAAAGAAAGAATTGAGTTTCCTTGACTTTATAATTTTTATTAGGTTTCCTTATTATTTATTATTGTAACATGCCAATACGTACATATTTCTCCGTTGTAATGATCTATTAAGGAAAGACGAAATAAAACTTTTACGTTGATTCTCAGTTCTAACTTACTGTGGTTCCTCCCCAACTATATACTATATATATATAATATAATATTATATTATATATATATAATAATATATATTATATATTACATATATATATATATATATATACTTTAATATACTAATATATATATTAATTTATAATATATAATATATATATATATATTATATATATATATATATCATTTACAATAATAGGGCTGGCGATTCGGCATCTCGCACTTCTACCTTCTACAACTTTAGAAAAATAAAGGAAAGGAATATTTAAATTAATGGGTGGTGTGGTGAATTTGATGGTAAAAATAAAGGAAAAATTTTCCTTGGCAAAGATGTCTTTTTTTGGAACCCTCGAGTTAATTTCATGAGGTACCAGTAAAACAATCCACTTTCCCTACAAGTGGGGCGAATAAAACATGCATAGAGATAGAAATTTTATTTGTTTTTAGGGGAATTACGATGTTCTCTACTGGAATTACGAAAGGAAATCTTCCTCTTCTACCAATAAAATAATAATAATAATAATTAATCTGATATAAAAAGTACATACCTAAAAATAATAAAGTATAATACCATAATATAGGATATGCATAATCCCATATAATATAATAATAATAATAATATGTTACAACGAAATATTTTAGTACAAGTTGTTGAAAGTTAATGAAAAAAAATGATAATTTTGAAAAAAATAATAATGATAGGAATAAATAATGATAATAATAATTAATAATCATAGTGGAGAATTTCGCTTAATACTGATATAAATAATAAATAATAAGTAATATAGAAAAATAATCTTCTAAAATAATAAATACAACAATTCATAATTAATAATGATTAAAATAATAAATAATTATACTACATAATAATAATCATATAATGATAATGATATGGCATATTTATATAATCGACTTTTAATTTACATACTAATAATAAATAATAATAATAATATATAAACTAATAATAATAATATTAAATAATAATAATGAATATTTATATTAATTATAATAATAACTATAAACTTTATAAAGAAAATATGTTTAATCTCATGTTCATAATGGGACCTTGGAATATTACTGTATATCTAATGGCAAAATGATACATATTATAATTTTTATTTTATTATTATTTTATTATTATTGTATTATTTATTAGTATTTATTAGTTATTATATTATTATGTAAATTAATTTCAGTATTAATCAGTATTATTACATTACTATTATTCATTATTAAATTATTATTATTGTAATTATTATTTATTTCCTCTCTCTCCCTCCTATAAGAATGTTTTGGCAAAAAAATTTTGCGGCCTAAATTTTCTAAAAACCGGCTCAGCTTTGCGGTGGTCCCTTCCTTAGTTATAACCAACCATTTTTCGCTCCGATATCGTCGTTTTAATGTTGGTACGACTTGAATCCTTCCATTGTCAGCGTTTTACACAAAATTCCCGACACTTCCCAAGCTCCTTTTGGGATGCAAATTTCTCCCCCTGGCTAACGTTTTGAGAAAAGGTGCATATCGACTTCGGGTTGGTCGCCTTCCGTCTTTTTTGGGATTCGGGCATAATAATCCTCAACATGTTTGAACGCCGGATTCAGCAGGCCAGACAGAGATCATATCCTCTCCTTTCGATGAAAACTACCATTTCGGACAGAGTCATATAAACTAGCTGAGATAATTAGTGACACATAAAATCATACACAGATTATTGGTGTTGGCGGTTAGAACAACCGACTCCGACAGGTAACCAGCTTTCTGGCTCGGATCCCTTGCAAGTGGTAGACGAAGTTTAATCTTTCCCATTCAAATTCGAATTGGTGTCTCATTAGTTCTGGTGCATTTAAGCAGCTCCCTGGAGGGGAAGCTTTCATCCTATTTGGTCTTAAGAACTTCGGAAATATTACTTAGAACTGATTTCAATCTCGTATATTTTAGAGAACGCCAACGCATATGAGGCAAAGTCCTTTTTGGCCCAAAAATTAAAAATTAAAATAATACAATTAACATTGCCAGATTAATTAAGGTTCAAGATTAAAACTATAATTAAAAATATCCGAAAAAGAAATTTCGTGAAGTTTTATAGTGTTAGATTTTAGCCTTCATCCTCCTGCATTCTCACTTTCTTAGTGAAGCTATGGAGCTGGAGCTCTTCCTTTGCTGTTATTTTTGGCTTAGTAAGACGCCTACAATGAGATAGAGATAATCGGATACTCTTCTGTTATGCAATTGGGATGAATCTATGTTTATCAAATGACAGCCACTGGAAACTAGTACTATGGTCTCTCTATTGTTTAAGCTAGTAGTGATCTTTTCTACGTTGGTAAATCTTATTAGTTCCGGTCTATATTCCTGTCTGCACATAAGAAAGTTGTTGAGATGTTTCCTCGCCAGTTCTACCCTATCAACCAGATCAGAAATTCTCTCTATTTTATTCAAACACCATGTTTTTGTATAAGTTAAAGTAATCTTCTATTATTGTTCGTGTCGTGGGGGACCACCACTTCTATTTTGTGCACCAACATCTCCGTTTTTTTATGTCTAATCACTGCATATTGCGAGACACTGGAATGCTTGTTTCTTCTTCTTCCCGACATTCGGGTTGCGAGAGAACGTAAGAGATGCCATGCCTTGTAGCTCGGGTGTTTTTTCGTTATGTCACGGACAGCCTCACAAACTGCTCTGAAAACTGTGTTGCAGCGCTCGCGCAGTTTGACGTGCGCTGCGCGGTCCTTGGTCTAAGTTGTATTAGATGCAGGGTAGTGTAGATTTTCATAAACATATGTAAGTGGAGTTATATAAAATATAGTAAAATAGTACAATAAAATATATAACAGAAGCCCTGTCGACTTGACTAACATTTTTACTTAAGGAAAGAAAGAAAAAATAATACTATCGTGAACAGAGGTCGTCTAAGCAATTATTATACGACAACTTTGCCACAATTTATTTTAAATAAAACTAGTGTTTTTCTCGCTTAAAATTGATAATGAGGTTTCTAAACTCTTTCCATCGCCTCTTTGAGTAACCTTTTTATGCCAGAGACTTATTTGTCCAAATTATTCACTTTTCATTTTAATTTGGCTCGTCGCAATTCTTACCAAAATCTAGTCATATTCCCTTCAAAATGTCCCAACTTGGCTTGAGTGCCTGAGTAAACTTCCTCTGAAAGTATCCAGTAGAAGGGGCACGATTACATATCTTCTCGATTTCTCAAAAACATGACTCGCCAACAGACATTGGTGGAACTCAAGAAAACGAAAAAAAGCATCTATATCAATCGATAGCCGAATGTTAGGGAAATTTTAATGCACGAATTCTGGTTCTAGGAAATATTGTTGTCAAATAGGAATTCTTGGAGTACTCTAAGGACCAAGATGCTGAGTGCAGTTTATTGTTTCTAATTATTATTATTATGTAGGTTATTGCTGCGGATCATGCGGTTCCTCTTGCTGATGATATTTCATCAATATTAATTAAAGGATATTCGACTTCCTTCGGAGACTAAAATTCTTCAATCCATCAAATGAAAACCTTCGCATTCAATCACAATCTACATGCCGACCATGTTTCTTGCAACTTCCTACAATGCGCAGCACTGTCTTAGCGTCCACTTTTTGACTTCTCGTCTTAAATCACCTGGTGACATAATTATGACAGCAGGGTGCTAGCCGTACGGGTTTACATTCCCAGCCGCTACCCGGTACTGCATAACCCTGACACCACAACTGAGCGGGGGTAACTCGGTAGCGGTCGGAGACAGGAACTCTCTAAACATTTCTTTGACCTTGCCACTTTTAGTGCCTTTAAACCCTAGTCTAATGTTTGGCCTGCATGCATTTAATAGAGTCTACATATAGCGTGTACTTCATTCACGCATCTTTTCAACCACAAGTTTACAAAGGTATGTAATCAGAATTATTATATAACTAGATATAATAATTAATCGTTTATTATACTAAATCTGAAAACCAGTGTTAGGCTAGATTATTATATAGGTATTAGACATGCGAACCATCGCACAAATGGCCACCATAGGCCCTATGTTAAGATAGTGTAGCTTAGGACACAAATTAGCTTCAGTTGAGGCCGGAAGGTCACGGCTAGACTCTTTAGGGCCCCAGCAGAAAGGAGCATCAATGCGAACACATGTATTCTGTATATCTCGGAGTATTCCGGAAATGAGAATGCAACATAGGTGTGGCATTGATGTCCCTTTCATAAAATCCAGAGGTCCGGCATCGGCCGAAGGCTCTGTCCATATATATATATATATATATATATATATATATATATATATATAATATATATATATAAAAACTTATATATAATATATGTATATGTATATATTTATATTACTATATTATAATAATTATATATATATATGGTATGTATATACAGAAAAATTGTTACGCAATTCTGGTACCGCGTACTTTGGGATACCTAAGTATCAAAAGCTTAAGTACGTATCTTATATGTTTTGTGTATTGTGTGCATTGGCTATATCTTGGATAGAATTTACTAGTACTTTCTCATCAGGATGTACCACTTTGCAGTTATATTACATCCCAGTCTAACATGTATTTATTCCTTTTATTTCTAGCCTGGGGTTCAAATTTTATTCTGGATTGGATTCGGTTGTGACAAGGATCCTATCTGTTAAAAGGTGTGTACATAGACTCATAACTGAGCAACATCATTAAAACTGTAAAATTTCATCTGGATTTTTTCTTCAACCTTCCGGAGCATAAAGTGGACCTCCCCGTTTAGAAGTTTACAATGCATAAAACTAAGAATTGCATTTTATGATCCGAGGGAAAAATCAGAAATAAGATTTTATTTATTTTAAACTAAAATTTGTGAAGTTTCATAACGTCAATTTTGTGCACTTTTTATTATATGTCTTAAAAGAGATTTTTTTTTCATTTTCAAAATTATTTTATCTTGTGGTTAAAATATTTTTTCATTAGATATTTATCGAGTTAAATGAAAATTTAAACTTAGCAATACCCTAGGGTAGATGCACAGGAGGATTTTGGCGAACATGCATGGAGTTCGCTTCGCTGAAGGACTCGGTGCATTCCGACTTGTGCTGAGCGGTGCCATGTAACAACTACTCGCGCGCCGTAATATATAATGTAAATATAACTTAATAATTGTAAATATACTAATAACTCAACATAAATATCATCACAATTCTTTTTTTTAATGAAAAAATTCAGGAAAAGTTCGAGTAAAAAAAAATCACTTAATCAATCAAGATCCCATTTTCTCTTTATAATCACTTAGGAACATTTGTCAATGATAGATTATATATATATATTTATATATATATATAGTATGGATAATATTATAATATATTACTATATATATATTATATACATATATTTAATATATATAATAGATATTATATATATTATAGTATATAATATTATATATATAATATGTTTATATATATAAGAATAATATATATATAGTTTATATATATATATTATTAGTAATGAATATATATTAGTATATATATTATTAGATATATATAATATAGTATATATATATAGTATATTGATATATAATTCATAAATAGTATTATGATACGATAGTTTATATATAGTATATTATTATAGTATTATTATATATTAGTATATATAGTTTAGTAGGTACTAATATATATAGTATAGTATTATATAGTATATATTGTAGTGAAAGCCACTGATACTATAGCGGGATAGAGGTTCTTAACGCCACACGAACGGGGAGGTGGATCCAAAAAAAAGAATTTTCACCAGTATGCATCTATGATACATTTATGATATTGTTATCAGATCCAGAATGTTTTTTGTTTTGTTTTTTGACTTAGTGTTCTAGAGCAAGTTAGGTTAGGCTTAAGGATGTTCGTGTTTTGTAAAAAAGGTCGTGTTAGGTTGACGTTCAGAGGTTAGCTGGCATTAGGTTTTGGGCCTAGGATTGGGTTAGTGTAGGAGTTATGTTAGGGTTAGGTTCGGTTAGGTTACGGTTAGGTTTAGGTTATGGTTAGGTCAGTATCAGGACAGAAAAAAAAATTCATTTGTCGCGCCGCTAAAAACATCATGATGAGTCACCATTGCCATCTATTGTGACAATTATTTTATTATTTTTCCACGGGTCCTCGTCTATCCGTGTGGGGCGTTTAAGTAACTTTTATCAATATATTATATATTATATATATATAGTATATATAGTATAATATATATATATACTCTGACTATAAATATATATAGATCATAATTATATATTATTATATATATTATGTATTATATTATATATGATCTATATATATTTTATATATAGATGGATATATCTAATATATATAATTATTATATATATATATATATATATATATTATAATTATATATATATATATTATATATATATATCTATATATATAATATATATATACTATAAATATATATATTTATTTATAATATAGTATAATATTATATATATAGATATATATATAATATTATTATATATATATATATAGTATATATAATATATATAATATTAGTATAAATATATAATATTATATATATATTGAGGTATATATATATATAATATATATATAATATATTTATATATTACTATATATTACAATTAAAAATTTTGAAGTATGCATTCTAATAAATAAATGAATTATTAAAAAAAAAAGGTTATTTAATAATATCTTCGTAGAATTAAATTATAATTAATTAAAGATAAAAATTTAAATGTTTAGCGAGTTGAGGTTTATACTCATTAATAAATTTTGAAGTGAAGACTGGGCGGATGCAGATTATTGGGATGTTCTGAAAATATCGATTGCAATAATCGAATGATTATATTTTTATAAACGATTAATTATCAAAAATACTTGATATTATTTTTACACATACTATCGCCCGACTTAAATAGATTTTTTTCGCGAGATGCGTTTTAACACACAAAACGGCACACACAAACACATCCACAAATGATTATATTATATAATATATTATATTATATATATATATATTATATATTATATTATATTAGTAATTAATATTATATATAATATTTATATAATTGGTCGCAGCCTTAGAAGAACCACATCCATATCTTAAAAAAACTAAAAACAGCTACGGGGAAAAGGAATACATGCTGGAATGCAGGTCTAATTTAAGTGCGGAAAATGTAAAATATATATAATAATTTACTATATAATATATATATATATATATATATATATATATATATGTTATATAATATATCATAATATATATATCATATTTAATATATAATATATATATTATATTTATATATATATATTATATATATATATGTATATATATTAAAATACAATAGTTGTCCACGGAAAGGAATACATTTTTGGATCCTGGTAAAATTTCAGTGTTAGGAAATGTAAAAAAAATAAAAAAAAAATAAAAAAATTTTGTTTAATAATTATTATATATATGAGTAGAAATCCTATTTAGAGACCTTTTATACGTTCCTCGTTAAAATAATGGACTTTCCTAATTAATTTTTTTTAACTAAGAATACCCAAGGGTTAAACGTCCCGATGGCAGGAGTTCGGGGTCTCTCGGCCTTCCGGGGAAACTACGGGGTAGGACTAATTCCCCCTCCGGGGAGGGTCTCCGGACCCGCTCTTTGGTATTTGGGTGTCGCGGGGGTTCTCCGCCTTCCCTACGGGGTATCGGAAAACGTCCCATCCCAGTCGGCTCGCCCCACATTGCGTGTAATCCTTTACAAATAATTTATATATATATATTATACTATATATTATATATATATATATATATATATATAATATATTTTAATATATATATATATATTAATATATTCTATTAAATATGCCTCGATTCTCCCCCAAAAAAATACAATTTTTATGTTTAATTTTTTTTTTTTTTTTTTTTACATTTTACCAACTAAATTATTTTAAAGGGATTCCAAAAATGTATTCCTTTTTCATTGTAGCTTTGTAGTTTTTGAGGTTTTTTTTTTTTTTAAACATTTTCCGCACTAAAAATTTTGCCCAGATTAACAAAAATGTCTTCCTTTTCGCTGTAGCTATTGTAGTTTTTGGAGATATGGATTGTGGGTCCTTCTGAGGCTGGCTATATATATAATAAATATCTATATATATATATTATATATATTATATATATATATAATATAGTATTAATATATATATATATATATATATTATAATATTATTAGTATTTACATAATATAATATATATATATATAATATAATATATATTAGTATTTAATATATATATTATATATAGTATATATTATATATATAATATATATATATATGATATATAGTGTTTACTCGACTTTTTCCGGGGAGTGGAATATATTTAATATATATATAATATATATATATATATAGTATATATATAAATATTATATATATATATATTATAATATTATTAATATATATATAGTATATATATTATATATATATAATTATATATAGTATATATATGTATATAATATATAATTTATAATATATATATATATTATATACATATATATATATATATTATATATATATATATATAATATATATTATAATTTATATATATATTATAATATATTATTATATTATTATATATTTATATATAATAATATATATTATTTATATATATAATACTATAATATATATTATATAGGCAGGGAACTAATGTCTAGGGTTGTTTATGGGTGTCTGGACTGGGTAAGCCGTGGGTGTGATTTTTTTAATATGAATCACTATTGTATGTAATAGAAAAACATTAAGCCTGAGTTGCAAAATCTCTCTCTCTCTCTCTCTCTCCTCTCGTCTCTTCTCTCTCTCTCTTCTCTCTCTCTCTCTCTCTCTCTTCTCTCTCTCTTCTCTCTCCTCCTCTCTCATCTCTCTCTCCATCTTCTCTCTCTCTCTCATTCGATTTCTCCTCTCGTCTATTCTCTCTCTCTCTCTCTCTCTCTGAGAAATTCAGCAACATTCTTAGTATTGCCCTGTATTATATAGTATATATATATATATATATACTATATAGTATATACACGACTATATACCTATATATATATATATATATATGATATAGTATATATATAATATTAGTATATATATAATATAATATATAGTATATATATATATTATTATATAGTTATAGTATTTAAAACTTATTTTCTCTTTCATATCGCTTCCGCAAATACGATGCTGAGTTATCGGAAAGCGAATATCATGAATCTCTATAACTAGGGATTTAAGCGTTAAATCCTAAATATACAACATACTAATTACTATAAAGGTAACATATTTGAAAAGGAGAACGATTTGAAGTAGGAAGGATGAATTTCGCTCACCTATCAACGACCTAAAGTCAACCACCTTTCACCCACCGACCACAGAGCATCTCAGAGTTAATGCATCCCTCCGGGATATTTCCATATACGTTTGATGCCCATAACTCACTCGGCCGGGGCATCAGTGTCGCTTCGCTTTAGGTTAGGAACTGGAGCCGTTGAGGAGCATCATTCACGTTAAGAGTGTATAAGGTGTTACCAGATTTAAATAGGAATAGAAGAAGATGGGATATTTATAACTAGAATGAATAGTGGTGAAGCTTAAAGGTCCAAAGGTGTCCAGAATGGTTAGAATAGGATACTGTGAGATGATCCCTAATTCAGAGCTTCCAGACGTCGGGCGAAT
Organism: Trachelipus rathkii; assembly: GCA_015478945.1. Taxonomy (NCBI): domain Eukaryota; kingdom Metazoa; phylum Arthropoda; class Malacostraca; order Isopoda; family Trachelipodidae; genus Trachelipus; species Trachelipus rathkii. The sequence continues at coordinate 10,278 of JABUQX010138520.1, forward strand.
AGCCTGAATAATACTTTGAACCTTCGCTTTCCCACCCGCTGGATCAGTGTGAGAGGACCAAATCCACGCCCTTTTAATCTTATGGATCAGTTATTGAGCAATGAGGCACCTCATCATAATAGCTCACTCGCTCGCATACTGTAACGATATTATTTTCTTCTCAAACATTTTATTACCTACCCTAGTATCTGAATTTTTTATAATTCTTCATACCCGCTTAGTTGAAACGATGTTGAGCTGGTGTAAGTCTGCTGGTTCGATCCATTCGTTCACATCCCAGCTGGCATCATTAAGAAACAAGGGATCCGGCATTTGCAAATAGCTCTAGAGAATAAATACGCAGAATGAAAAATATTTTGGGTCTTCCTTTATATTAATATTATATACTATATATAATAATAATGTATATAGTTTATTCATATATATTATATATTATATTATAATATATTATCTTAATATCATAGTATATATATATTATATTTACATATAACTTATATAAGCCTATTTTATATATATATATACTATATATTATATATATATAATATATATATATATATCTATATAATAATATAATATATATATAATATATCTATATAATATATATATATTATTATATAATATATATATAATATATATTATATTTTATATATTGTAATATATATACTATATATATATAATATTAATATATATATATAATATATTATATATATATTATATTATATATATTATATATATTATATATTATATATATATATATATTATAATAGTTTGTTTATTTTTTTGGAAACCTGACTTATGTAATATATATATATGAATATTATATATATTACTATATATATTATAATTATAATATATATAAAGATAATTATATATTATATATCCTATATATATAAAATATATATATATTATATAATATATAATATATATATAATATATATAATATATATATATATTATATATATATATATAAAGGTCCAGATATCCCGATGGCATCCTTGAGTGAACGGAGTCGCATGCATCAGAAAAAGTTATCAAATCTAGTTTCGGATCCTAGGTAGAAATTACTAACGAAGTTCCCCTCCTTGAATAGGCTATGCAGTGAGGTGTGAACTTTTTAAATAATTATAGTATATAATTATATATATATATATATATATATATTATATATATTATATTTATATATATATAATATTAATATAATATATATATATACCCCAAACTCATGAATAATACTTTTAATTTCTTAATGAATTTAAATGCGAATAGAATTCAATGACTCCCACGTATCTTACAAAACAAGAGCTCATTTTTATTAAAAGCTCACAAAATAAGTATCAAATAATTTTAATACAATAATATGAAAACCTAGTACGATTACCGGCGGTGCCACATGAACTGGCACATGGGTAAAATGAAAATAAAACTAACAGGTCTCTGAGGCAAATTTAGCTTACTTATAGCTTGAATAGAGTCTGACTCAAGCGAGTATGGCAGACCCTGTACGGAAGAATGCGGTATTTAGGCATTGAAAATTATGATATTAATTAAGTAACTTCAAAAACTAAGGAAATCGTCAATGAAAATTAATTATTAGTTAATTAGTTATTATTATAGGTTCAATATTTTTTTTCATTGCTTTGTTATTTATAATATTGGGATTCTTTTTAAAAAAGACTGCTAATTGAGTCGGTCGGCAAAATACGAACTTGCCTTGCCGTTATCAGGAAAAGCAACTATTTTTTGACTCGGAGAAATAACAGTTGCCACCAATCGCTAATATTAAAAAAAGAGAATCGAGTAGAAATATAAGTCGGCGGCTTATCAGTGAGCCTTTCGAACAAAATCATATATATATATATATATTATATTATTATATATATATAATATTATTATATATATATGATATATGATATATGATAATAATATACTATATATATATATTCAACAATAATAATAATATATTCTATAATAAGTAATATAAGATATATATATTATATATGCTAAATTTATATATAATGTAACAAATATTATATGCTTGACTTTTTAATATTTTTTGGGTTCACTAAGGCAAGTAGGCGTTGCCTACTCTGCCTACCCCCAAAACCCGTCTTTTTGGAAGCATAGTTGTTGATCACCTAATCAATAAATTCTTCGGTTGGCTCTTCAGAAGGGCATGATCCAATATTTTGCTCGGGCTGAGCCCAAATTTCCCTCCCCCTAAAATTGAACATAAAATTCGGACTTTTCAACCGATTTTGACTATACAAACACCAAACTATAGCTTTGTTTGCCCTCTAAAACGTTGTTTTCTGGTGTTTTTCTGTGTTAATAGTCATTCTTTCAGAATTTTTAATTTTTCAAAACTCATGTTTTTGACATTCTTTGTATCAACCACCAAAATTTTTTTCGAGATGACTTCAAACTTGAAATATGCATAGATAGGTCCATTACCTACAATAGTACAGAAGTACATTTTTGATTTTTTGAGTTTTGTGCTCAGCGTTGTCCAATTTCCAAACCCACTTTTTTTTGGATTTTGAAACGAAAAATTGCCATAAAATCTTTGTTTCATTTCTTTACTGCTTCTTCTACAAATCCTCTTGCAATGTTTAAACAATATTTTTTGGCATCAGTAAAATTTACTTCTTTAAATTCTGAAACATAATTCTCACAGCTTTTAATTTTCATAAGCAACTCATAATCTTCATTTTCAATAACACATAACTTGATGACTGCTTCTAAATGACCAACTGTTCCAGAAATAAACTGGGAAAGAGATGAAAGTTTAAAAGCTTCTTTTTGAAGAACCTTACTTAAATTTGACAAGGCACTCAGTGTTACAATCTAAAATAGCCAACTCACTAATAAAATTGTATTAGCCATTTCTAACAGAATCACCCCAGATAACTTGCCTAAATCGGCACACTTGTAAATGTTTCACATACCATCAATATTTAATTTAAATCAATAAAACACAGCATAGTTACCATCACGATAATTGCTCAAGCAATGTAGTCTGCAGCTTCTGAATCTTTAAGGCGGCTTTCTAGTAATTTTTGAATTTATGTAAATCTTTTCTCTTTAGGAAATGAAAGGCCATAAACTGATACTGTACTCACTTACAGCACAACATGTAAACCCTTTTCATTCATTGGAAACTTTTTTCTGGAATTAGTGACGGCAAAAGCGATAAAACGTGGGCTCTACAATGAATATAGGGAATTTCACATTGTTTAAGCTTTTCCGAAATCCGGCCGGATCCGCTTTATACCTACCCATCGACAATTCGCAGCACGTCAAAGTACATGATACTAATTCTCCTAAGATACGTTTCGTTTTTTTATGGTATCACGTCATCAGACACAAAATATTGACTCGCCGTCAGTTTTTCCTAATTCAACATGCATAAACTTTTTCTCCTTACCTGTCAATAAGTTGGACGATGGTCCTACACTCAGCGAACTAACAGTGGCTTCATTTTGGTTATAATAAAGATATATAAAAAATAAAAAAAATAAAATAAAAAAAAAAGGCTGCATTAACAGAGAAATATTTACTACTGAAGTAATTGCTCTGTTTGTCCAAGAACTTCAAACCAATAGAAAGCCAATAACTCTGAAGCGGTAAATTAAACTAAGTTATGTCGATCTCTCAAATTGGGGCTTTAATCCAGTCCTACAAGAGGTTTATTGTTTTTACTAAAATCCTCGAACTAATGCTTCATATTTTGGTGGTATGAGGTATTTCTTCTTCTTTAGCTAAAAAATATGCCCTTCTAACTAACGCTGAAAAAGCTTCTCTGTAAACATTTTTCTCATTTTCACTCTGTTGAATCAATAGTGTTTGGACAGGAGTTCCTAAGCTCTGCAATATATCATTTTCCATTGAAATAGTTTTAACCCTCTTGATTACGAGGTGGGCTTTTTGCGTCCACATTTTTTTTTTTTTTTTTTTTTTTTTTTTTTTTTTTTTTTTTTTTTTTTTTTTTTTTTTTAATTCTTCAGACAAGATGATGCAAACAAATTTTGGTGTTGTTATTTGGAAAACCAAAAAATATTGCGGTTCAAAGTTGAAATGGACGTAAAAAGTCCATCGCGTAGTCGCGCGTGGGTGACCAAAAATTTGCCTGAAAATTTAAAATCGCCAAAAAAAAGGTTGTTTGGCTTCAGTATTGAATAAATACTGTAATAAAACAATATAATTTATTTACTTTTTAATTTTTTATTAATTTTTAATGAATTTTTTAACTTAGAATTTTTTATTTTTTTTTTTATTTCAGATTTGAGACCATTCATTTGTATTAGTTTCTAAACTTTGTTTGCAATTAATTATTGTTTTGTAACTTTGTAAATTTTAATTCACTCAAGTTTTTAACCGTGAATTAGTTACGTTTTGAAATCCTTATTCTTTGGACACATTACAAATTTCTTCAGAATTTGTTATTAGTGTAATTTACTTTCAACATTTTAAAAATAGGTACATTGTTTATATTTTTGAGAAATTTTTGTTTAGTTATATATCTTTTGTAGGACTTCAATTTAATTTGCGAGCCTTAGCTGACTCATCAATCTGCCTGAATAGTACAATCTTAATCATTCATCAGAGATAGAAGAGAGCTGTGCCTTCTGTCAACGGCTGCAATCTTTGCGACGTGAAAGTCCCGGAAAGTCGCCCGAAAGCTCAGCAGTTCTATGCCGGCTTGTCTATGTAAGTATTAATAGAAAGTTTAAATTTCTTCCTATCAATTCTTGTGATCATTTGAATTTACAAGCGCTTTTTTTAAGCCTAAAAGAAATCTCAGCTCCCAGTTTGCCTCACTAGCCAAATTAACGCCCGATGTCAAATCATTCCAACCCCCCATTGTTTCGAACAACCAAAGCTATTCCTCGACTGACCATGCTTCTGGCAGTCCTAGTCAACAAGAAAACATTTTTTAATCTCAATAACATCTAATCGAATTTGGCTAAAAGATGAAATATTTTCATTCGCATTCACTTCCATACAAAAGTATTTATAAAACCTTTCTCTTAAAGAATAAACCAACGACAACAGATTTTGCGCAACCATCGACACCTTGTGAAGCCAATACAGTGCGCAGGTCTCTTAGACAGAGAAAGAAAACATATGGAGAAAGAACCATTGATGATATACTTGACGACTACCTTGATTCCGATGACATAATGGATGAATCTGATAACTTATATACAGACCGCAAATACAGACTGCCAGAGGAAGAGGAAAGGGAGGAAGAGACCGAAGAAGAAGACTTTGACCCATCTTACCCTGATGGTGATGATGAAATTTGCTTCAGAGGAAAAGTGGACATTTGTGGTCTAGTCTACAATTACCAACGGCAAAGACAAGGTCCAGAAATATTGGCAGGGAAAAAGCGAAGTTCAATGGGAAAGCGGCAGATGCGTCGCCCCTCATCGAATGCTTTGATGCTTACGTGCCAAACCAAATTCTAGATCACATTGAAGAAAAAACTAACAAATTTTCACACGAATTCATTGAAGAACATCATGCCAAGGACAAAAAAGTTGTATCGGGGTACAGATGTAATGGTATTACGTGCATTTCTTGGGATACTGGTTGCAATGGGTGCTTACAGTGACACCAAACAAGATTTAGAACGACTTTGGAGTGAAGCCTTAGGAAAGAATATTTATAGAGCTGGAATGTCTTTGAGGCGATTCAGGGCAATGCTTACCTTACTTCGCTTTGACGACCGAAAAGCTAGGAAAGAGAGAGAAAGAGCAGGGCAGGCAAATCCAGACAAACTCGAACCACTGAGGGAGGTTTTCGATATGGTCAATGTCATTCTAAAGGAAAATTACACACCTGGTTCATTATTATGCATTGACGAAATGCTGTGTTTATTTTGGGGCAATGCATCCTTTAGGGTTTATATCAAATCCAAACCAGGTAAATATGGGTTGATCCTACGAATGTTGTCTGACTGTGACACGAACATTATTCTTCAATTGTTGCCCTATCGTCGGAAAGAAGGAGACAGACCAGCAAAAAATCCAATGGAGGTTGTTATGCACCTTGAAAGACCTTACTATAACACGCATCGAAACAACACAACGGATAGGTTTTACACCTCTGTCCCATTGGCAACGGCACTATATAACGAAGGGCTTACGCTGGTTGGGACGATGAACAACACAAGAAAGCATTTGCCAGAAAACCAGCCTCAGTTTACTTATCAAGGAATCAATCACAAAATGTTTCCCTGAAGCACGACGACGACGACGACCACCACCACCACCACAACCACAATCAAACCCCTAGTACAATCAAACTACAACCACTTGTATTTAGTTTCCCGCTGCTTTTGATATTTAATTTCGCTTTTTTTGAAGCAGGAACTATAGATTCACTTACTATACCTTGAGATTCTTCATCACTATGACCGATTGCTATAAACGTATTTTGTGTTGGCTCTTCAGTACGTCTTTTCTTATTGAAAAATTCATACAATTTTTGCTGATTTACTATTTTATACAATGCACATTGCTAACTTTGATTGATTTGAATCCAAGTTCTTACAGCTGTGAATATACCACAACTATGTTCATAAGTAATGAAGCAAAAAGATTGAATGTGAAACTCCAATTGTAACCTTTGATCAGTGCTTGTGGATAAAGGCAATGGAAGTTATATGCGCTGATCACAAAAGAGAATTCGATAATGTGGTAATCCTGCTTGGTGGGTTTCATACACTAATGTCCTTTCTTGGGGCTATTGGAGGACTGATGGCTGGATCGGGCATAGAAGAAGCTTTGTAGACAGTGTATGCTGAAAATTTAGTACCCCACTTGTTAAAAGGTAAAGCATATTCACGTGCTCTTCGAGGGCATTTTCCAATTTCTTCAGCTCTTACTGCTTTAATTGTAGCAGATGTTTTGAGTGGCAGCCTGACCATTGAAGTAACTCGATTCAGATTTGAGCAAGATTGCATCAGGAAGTTAATGCATTACCGGTGATGCAATGAAAGTGGAGACAAATAATGATAATCTTAACCTTGAAAATATATTCACCGTTTCAAAAACGTGCTCAGAAGTGATATCAAATCCTGATCTTCATAAACTTTCGTCACTGATAGATGAAAGGAAAAACCTTCTCAAATCAAAGTCGTTTTGCCAAACTCTGGCTGTTGTATCTGAACATGGTGGATGTTATAAAAACATTTATTTCGGCTGAGCGATCAAGAAACTTTGAAATGCACTTACAGGTGGTTGAGCATATGCTACCTTTTTTTGCGAGTTCTGGTCATAATAACTATTCTAAATACGCAAGAACATATATTCAACAAATGCTGAAACTAAAAACAACGAATCCAGAACTATACAAAATTCTGAATAAAGGCCACTCTACTGTACGAAGAAAGGAGAGGAAGTGGTCTGGTGTTTGGACCGATATGTACATTGAGCAAACGCTCCTGAAAAGCACAGAAAGTCGTTCTGGTATAACTCATGGAGGATTAATGACTGAAAGTCAACATGCAATTTGGATTTTGAGCCATTCTAGATGCAGTGAAGTAACATGTGCAATGAGTTTGCTGACCAGTGTTTCACGTATTAGTAGTGAACAACATACTGATTTAACTGATGCAAGGGTGGCCAGAGATTTCGAAGATATGAAAAAGGTAATGCAATTTTTTATAGACCACAATCCATTTACTGCTTCTTCAAGTGGCTTATGGAATCTTTATAACGGAGTTACGGATAGTGAAAACAAGTACCCATGAAAGTGTTGAAAAAAGGAATTGTTATTGCTGGTGAGACTCATCATGTAGATTCGCGTCTTTTAACACAGAGGATGCTTGCTTGAATCTCCTTAGATAAAAACGCTCAAGATGAAAGAGAGTTTTTCAATTACGAGTTATTCACTCTACCGACTTCATTATTTGACCATATTACCCAGGATATGAGAAAAACTGATAAATCATTATTAGCAAACACGTTAGATAGCATGAATATCAATGAAATACAACAATCATGTTCCCAGCAAAGTACTTCCTACGTTCTTGATGGAGGTGCATTAATTCACCAGTTACCATGGTCCGCTTCTGCAACATTTGGCGATATCATGAGGCAACACCAATCGTATGTCAACAGAACGTATAGAAAAGTGACAGTAGTTTTTGATAAGTATGAAAAACCAAATATAAAAGATATGGAGCACAGATTGCGCTTGAAACTGTCGTCTGTTGTAGTAGTCTTTGATGAAAATTCGCCTGTGATCATCAATAAAAATAAATTTCTTTCTAATACTACAAACAAACAACGCTTCATCAATATACTGGGGGATTTATTTTCAAGGAAGAGGTCATTCCATCATTCAAGCAGAAGGTGATGGAGACACACTAATCGTCAAAGGAGCTTTAAATATAGCCCAGGAAGAACATGTCACTGTAGTAGCTAATGATTCTGATATTTTAATCCTACTACTATATCATTCTTCTAAGAACATTTTTTAATGCAGTCTGCCACAGAATCTGATAAAGTTTGTGACATTCAAGCCATGCAAAGACTTATTGGAGAGGAGGCTTGCAAAACTTTACTTTTTGCTCACGCATTAACAGAATGTGACACCACCAGTCCGTTATTGCAGTTATTCGTTATTTGCCAAAAGCAAATCTTCAGCTTTCAAGGCTTTCAAGAATAGCATTAAATCCAAAATCTTATGCGAATGGGCTTCCCATTTTGGATCATCAGAAGATGTTACTATGGAAGATTTGGTCGGAATTGGCTGTAAAGTTAATTTGTCACTATATGGAGGTAACATCGACACAAATAACCTAAATGTGTGCTTCGTTTTGAACTATATACATTAGGAAAATATCTTCAGCTAAAAAAGAGAATTTGATATAGCTCGTTTGTCTCCAACCAAAATGCAGCAAAATACCATCTACTTCGAGTGCAATTTGCAGTGTTTTATTTAGAAAATCATATGTGTGCTAACCCTTGATCCTACCTATGGGTTGGCAGTTGGTTGATGAAGAATTTCAGCCGATATTACAGACTTGAGCTCAGCACTTTAGCTCTTACTCTTAAATATTTTAAAATGTGCCTGCCATAACTGGCAAGTTGAAGACCATTGTAATACATGAAATGTACATGTCGGCCGAGTAGGAACTTCAATGTTCAAGTTAAGTTTTTGTAAAAAACTGTTGTGGGAAAGGACTTGTACAGCGCAGAGAGACAGTTTTGTAGAAGTGAAGATGAAGATGAGATTTGATTTTCATGAAATAAATATGATTTCATATTATAAAAACCAGCTTAGATTAATAAAAAGATGTAACTCAACACTAATAAAGCTTTCAGTTTCTCGACAACCTATTTGTTTTTCCTTTTATTTTTAAAACCAATATCATATTCTTTTTCAGCATGAAGCTTTCTGTAACTTGATACCAAATTTGCTTTTTTATGATTTTTTAAAAATTTTCATGTTTTTCAAGATGGCGGCCAATAAAACATATTTAGCGCCACAATATGAATGCATATTTTTATTATATTGATTAGGAGCGTGTTATATACAATTTGCAACAAGAATCATTTTTGTTGCAACTAGTTCTACCTTAAGGCGTTTTTTAACCTATTTCTACTATACTACAAGGAAACTCTGCAATTAAAGAGAGGGCTTGTTTTATCTTATAAACTATCAAAATTAATTGCAAATGTGGAAAGCCACATACCATTGGCGAAACTCTTATATTGCCCAGGGTAAAAGTGTTGCAACAACGTCAATTCCTCTCACCCAAAGGTGGGCAACAGCTAACGTGGTCAATTCAATCGTTAATCATGAAAACGTCAAAGCTTACGTCTTCAAATATGTAGGAATAGTAAAAATAATTGTTAGTTTTCTTTTTATTATAATTACATATATATAAATTTTTTTAAAAAAAAAAATATATATATATATATATATATATATATATATATATATATATATATATATATATATATATATATAAAGCATATATATGCTCATATATATATATATATATATATATATATATATATATAGCATATATATAACAACAACAATATAATATATATATATATATATATATATATATATATATATATATATATAAAAGAAAAAAAAAAAGCACAAAAAAAATTATTTGAAGCAAGTTGAAAGTAACAGAACGAAAGAAGTTAATGACTCATTGAACGGGCAACGGTCACTATCTTTTTTTTTTCTTCAGCAAACCAATAATAAATGAGAATACAGTATAAGAAAAACATGTTAAACATTACTAAACGGGATAATAACCGTGTAAGAATGAACACATTTTGAGCCATTGAGAGGAGCGTTTAAGAAATTTTGGAAAAAAAATATGTTATCGAAATCGAATCTAATACAATTTAAAATCTGATAAGAAAATATTTTACATATAGGTGACTCATAAGTGGGTAACGGTGGACAACGAATGTAGGGGGAAATTTAACTCATTACTCACAAATGTAACTCGCTAATGGTCCGTTAATTCTTTTTGAAATTAACGAAAGCGTTAAAAGTTAACGAAAAAATTAACGAGTTAATTAACGGATTAACTCTTTAACGCGTTAATACCCACCTTTGCTCTCAGCAATAATACAGTATCATTAAGAACAGATGAAATGGAAGAGATCTTAAAGCAAATTATGTGAGGCTTTAAAAAAAATAATAATTTTCGCTGTGACTTAAAACGTCAACTTTACATGATAATGAATCTTAGCTACTGGCCTACTTCTGCTATGTAAGTTCTAATAATGCAATTGTTGAAGAATTTCTCTTTTCGGAACAGATGACTCTTGAAACAAAAATTTCAAAATTTTTTAAGGTTGTTCAAAATTTATTTAATACCAAGAATATTCCTATCACAAATATTATTACATGTGCAACGAATGGAGTACCAGCTATGATAGGTCGTTATCGTGGATGTATAGCTCATTTAATAGAAGCAATTCCATAAATATTTGAAGTTCACTGCATTATTCATGGAGAACACTTCGCTGAAAAATATCTTACCGGTCGGCTACATGATACGCTGAATACTGTAATTAAATAAGCAGATAAAATCAAGGATCATTCATCAAATGACCTTATCTTTCGGAAGCTATGCCACGAAAATGGAAAGAATTTTGAGAGCCTGTTGCTGTATACCTAGGTACGATGGCTCTAAAATGGAAACTGTTTGAAGTGTTTCAATAATCTTTACGAAACTGTTTTAAAATTTCTTAATTCCTGTGATGAGAAATTGTACAACAATCTAAGAAACAAAAGGGTTGACATTGCCTATCTTTCAGATATTTTCACTAAACTAAATAAATATTTTTATATCAAACTTCAGGGAAGTAATATAAATCTTATTAAAGTCGAAGGGAATTATAAATTCTTTTATTAACAAATTATCATTCTACAAAGAAAGCGTGGTGAAGGAAGATTTCCTAAAGTTCCCAAGCATACAATTTATAGAAAACAATGATAATGATTTGGTTTTAGATACAGACATTGAATGCTATTGTTCTCATTTCAAACTCTGAAAGAAGACTTTATGGCCAGATTTAAAGATCTTTAAAATCTTGAAAAACCTGAAATACCTCACGAAATGATCTCGAAGCTAAAGTACATTATAAGCAGCTTGGTTATGAAACATTTTGGCCCAAAATGCAAAGCAAGTATCCTAAACTCTGGCAAGAAATGAAACTACTCTTACTTGATTTTCCTTCTTCATACTTAGTGGAGAAAGGATTCAGTGCCGTGTTGCAAATTCTTACTAAACAGGGAAATGAATTGGTAAATAGTCAAAGAGTCAAAGACTTGCCACTTCGCTTGACTAATATTGAACCTGATATAGAAAATCTTGCAAGATCTCATCAAGCATAAGGAAGTCATTAAGTCACAATTAAGGTAAATTAACAATTTTAATCATTATTCATTTTTATCTACGTAACTTTTATATCTCGTATTCTACATTTCTTAGTAAAAAAAATTTTATCATTCATTTTTAATAAAGTTTAGTCACATTTCTTGCCTCTCCCAAATGAAGGGGAACTATCCCAAATAGCAATACAGCTAGTTGAAAGGGGGAGCTACACAAAAAGAGGTTAAGAGTCACTGGTTTAGGGCAATGTCGATCCGTACAGCCCGCCACAGGGGTTAGGTTAAGTTTTGTTGGGATCGTTAGAGAAACTCTAAATAGCTCAGCAAAATGAATGCTGGTAACATTTTACTTATATAAAAAAAAAAAAATTATATGGTGTCCAAATTGTCGACACAAAAAATATTTCATTTCACATAATGTCATAATCGTCGAGAAATTCAAAATAAATTGAAAATAGTCGACAGATTTATTAAAAAATTGTTCGATCTGATACATTTGATTGGAATTTATTAAACATTATTTACATCTAAAGACTGAATTTATTAAAAATAAATAAATAAAAATTAAACAACGTAATATAATACATCCGTACATCCTAATCATAATTTTAATAGGAGATTTTTTGTGTAAATTTTCGAAGGGAGTAAAAATGAAAGCTACGCTTCCAGGCGTACAAAGAAAGATAAAAATAATTCGTACCTTGCCAAAATGTTGAACTGTTGTTGCAGATTTTCTTAAAGCTTGTAGGAAAGGTTTTGAAATGTCCCTTAGACAATGGAAAACAAATATCAACTCAAAATATGATGTGAATGCATGGCACATGTACATTTATCTACGAAGTCTCCACTTACTTGTCTCGTGAATTTAGAAGAAAGCGGTCCCTATATTAACAGAAAAATTATTAATGAAGAAAGAATAAAAGAGGGAACTTTCAAAGATAGTCGATTTTAAATTTTTTACTAAAAAAAAACTCTACAACTATTTAAATAATATTATATGGGGTATTATTAATCATTAAAAAATTTATAATATATAAAATATAAATGGGGAAAGGTCCTCTTTTTGATAGCTGATGTTCTTTCCTCTTCTGTGGAACAACCATTACAATTAAGACATTAACTATCCTTGAATTTGAAACAAGTCCTCATCTGCAAACATGGGACTTTATAAGCAAAAAGTAGTATGTAGTTTGCATTAGTCATATAATTACCATTGGTATTACATTATTATTATTATTATTATTATTATTATTATTATTATTATTATTATTATTATTATTATTATTATTATTATTATTATTATTATTATTATTGATTTCTTTTTATAGCCTATATCAAAATATGAAACTTGATCTTCTACTTTAAACTGAACTTTGTTTTTGATTTTAATTTCGAATAGTCAACTTACGGGTTACAATGCCAATAGTTTGTTAAAAATTGAAAAAAATATATTAAAAACTTCATAATATATATAGTTTTATTTTAATTTTTTATTTCTATTGAAGTTAAATCACTTAAATATATATATATATATATATATATATATATATATATATATATATATATATAGCATAATATATATATATATATATATATATATATATAGCAATAGCAACTATCTATGTACTATATATATATATATATTCTTTATATATATAAATATATATATATATAAAATTAAAAAATAATAAAAAAAAAAAAAATATATATAAAAAAAATAATTAAAAAATAAAAAAATCAAAAAAGGTCAAAAAATCAAGTAAAAAAAATCAGTTGATTTTTTTCATTTGATTTTTTTTCGTGCCATCCCTGCTTAGAGTAAAAAAATTTCTTTCTAGGAAAAAAAATCAACCATTATCAATAGCAACGATATGGAATTTAACAAAAATCAAAGAATCCTACGTGGCATCAATCACATATTTCATTATTATCAGCGAGCCTTCCAAAATGACGATATATCGATATATCGTTATTTTTTATTAAAAATTGATCATCCCAATTAATTTCTACGCTTTAAAAATATAACTGAAATAACAACAAAATTAAATATGATTAATTAATCTAAATGTGATATTATGCATTGTTTTATGAAAAGACAGGAAGAGCCATTATATTTGAAACAAGGCTATGATAATTATATCTACTCGTATATATTATATATATATA
>JABUQX010138521.1:0-11519 GCA_015478945.1 Trachelipus rathkii
TGATACGAGATAGGAGTTAGAAGTTTAGTGTAGATGAGAGAAGGATAAAGATTAGTATACGTATAAGATGAGAGAGATATCCTACTTATTTTATTTTGCAATAGAGTAATTGAAATGCCTTTGAAATCTATTTCCTTTTAAAAATCCTCTTTTCTCTTTTATAGAGTATATATAATATTTATATATACTTATATATATATATATATATATATAATATATAATATATTTTTTTTTTTTTTTTTTTTTTTTTTTTTTTTTTACACGACATCACCACCACGTGAGGCTCACGGCAATGAGGCCACTATTCAAAGGGAGGGGGGTGTTAAATCAAAAACGTATCAACCTCAACGCAAATCACCGCAAGATAGTGCAGCACAGAACGCGGGCTGTAAAAAGTGAGGGAGATTAAATTGCAGGAAGGAAACACAGAAGATGGATAAGAGAAATTCCACAGAACAGAGAAAGAGTGGGCAGAGAGAGGAAGAAGCGAGGAGCAACCGAGAGATCAGAAGAGGCAGAGAGGAGACTAGATGCTGGAGATGATGGAGACGCGGAGAGAATATGAGCAAACTGGACAGAGAGGAGAAGTCAATAAAGGAGAGTGAGCACGAGTGAAGAGAGAGAAGAGGGAAGACATAGAGCGAGCAGAGAGGAAGCCGAGACAGACCTTAGTGCTAAACGGAGAAGGAGTTCTTTAAGGAGGTGGCAGGACAAGCTCGAGGTTGGAAGGCTCTAGAAAACCTCGAGGAGCACATTCGCTCTGCAGAGACCCCCCGACTTTTGGCAGGCTACGGTGACCCTTAATGGAAATAGAGTATAAGAGCCACCAGAGATTTGTATCGCGGCCGCGAAAGATAAGGGTCATAGGTGAACTAGAATGAAACGTGACAGTTTTAGATAAGAGGAGTCTTTTTGCCTTGTGACTCGTCCGTAGCTCTATTCTCAGAAACCTGGGTGAAACCAGCGTGAGCCCCCCGAGGCAGATATGAGAGCAAGGTTGTTCAGGCTGTTGCTCCATCACTCATAGGCGGATGAGTTACCCCTTCTTGTATTCTTAGGACTGAGTTAACACAAGTGTGGAGAAGAGAAAGAGAGAGGAAGGATGCTCAGCAGGTGCTAGGAACGTAGAAACTGCACACAGTTAAATCTGTGAGACGAGAGGACCGAGCTTAGCAACGACGTTGTGATGGTGAAGTTCCAAGACCAGTTCATTGATTTTTTGTTTTATGTTATGACGGGAATAAAGCCAAGGATGTGATATTTGTCACGACAGAGGAGAGAGAGAGAAAGAAGAGAGAAACCAGCGGTCGAAGAGATAGGAAAGGATTAGAAAGGTGTTGCTTAGAGAGATGAGAGACTTGTGATGAGAAGGTTGAGTTTTAAAGGAATTGAAATTTCAAAAAGTTGAGACGACCACCAGGTAGGCCAACGGCGCGGAGAAATTCTCACGTGGTGGCGAGGAATCAGAAAGGCGAGAATAGAGTCGGAAAAGTATTGAAGCGAGAGGCACATTCTATAGAAGTACAGAGTGGGAGCAGGGAATTAGATCGAGTTGAGAAGAAGGGGTGCATCGAGGGGTCATGACGAGGCATAATGGGAAAGTATGTATAAGGAGGTTGTAGATGTGCGGGAGTTGAGCGGGGAAAAACAGATCATGAGAAGTAAGAGAGCCCATGTCGGTAAATGAAGGAACGAGAATGGTAACGTAAGAGGGAGAATAGAGAGGAAGGTCAGTAGGAAGGAGATAAGAGACAGCAGTAACGGACACGCTAGACCGGTTAGGAGTGCAAGATGACTGACCATTGGAGAATCAACGCGGATACAGCTGTGGTAGGGACAATTAAGCGTCCGTGACGACTGAGCACTATTGAGCAGAAAAGGACACGAAGACCGTTTTGGGGGAAGCACGGAGACGGTCGCCCCATTACAAACGAACGCACGCGCTCCACGATATTGAGGCAAAGCGAATTGGAAGGAAACTAAGACATAAAGTAATGACAAGAGAAGGAGGAACGCAAAGGAAGGGGAGCTTGCGAGGAGCAGTGTGACGCTGATCGTGCCATACGAAGTAGACTGACCTGCGGCCATACGCTCTGGCTAAGTATGCTTTGTGGAAATTCAAGCGCCACCTCACGAAGACTGGGTCTCGCAAGTCTCCGCCCCGTAGTTTTCCCTAAGGGGGAAACAAAGCCAATTAAATGGCTCGGGGCTTAAATAGGAAGTGCATTACTTACCGATGAGCAGTTCAGAGTACTTCAATTCAATCCTTCCTGAACGCCGAATAGTTTTCTAACCTAAGGGTATGGAGCGATGCGAAGAAGAGAATACAGAGACTTCCGATGGATCTCAGAGAACGACTGGGAGAGTTGGGAGAAGTGGATTTCAGAAGATCCTTAGATAGAGAGTCTACAGGTGGAGCAGCTATACTGCGAATAGGTTAGGAGAAGGATCAGCAAGCGGGCTTCCTTTTTCGAATAGCAGCCGGTTGGACATGTGCGTGCTTTCGCAACACGGAGGGATAGTGTTAGTGATTGAGGCACAGTGAGGATGAATTATAGCTTGTGAACCGAGGGGGAGGGGGCGCCAGGACTCGGGAAAGCACACATCCTCAAAACTCGGGGAGGAATGTCCTCATCCGGGCCACCGCTTCCCCAACGGTTATAGATCGGGTCAGGAGCCCATGGCACCGATCAAATGTAATCTACAGGACAAGACGATTAGGACACCTGAGAGGAGGCAAGGTGGGAGGGAGCCGAGGAAGTGCCGAGAAAGATCGTCACACCGGGTTGAGTTGGAGGAAAATTGGAGGCCGAAAGGAGATTGGCCTTGTCAGTCTCGGAGAGTGTAGCAACAGAGAGCCTCAGATCGAGAATAAGAGGAGAGAAGCAGGGATAGGAAAGTTTGACAGGGAAAGGTGTGGTGTAGAAGAGAAGTGATTTTTTGGGCGAAAGAAGGGCACAGAAGAAGAGTTAATCAGTAGGAGAACCGAAGGAGGTTAGCGCACTTGTCATTTATGAAGAGCCCCCGACTTTGCTCGTAAAGAAGGAGTACCCTGCAACGCGACGATGTTCTAGCTGAATGAAAATTAGCCGAGAGTGGATAGGAGAACGAGAATTTTTTCCCACGCGCCCGATAAGCGAGCGTGTCTCTCGGCCTGATGTGCCTAAGAGAACAAGGCCACAGTCGAGTCGAAACCAATGGAGTTATGGGCAAGAAGGCAGAGAAGAAGAGTTGAAGAGGTCGGAAGAAATAGGAATGAACGCGTGCTCATCCCGTTCAAGGCGATTACAGCGCGCAAAAGCCATTAGTGGAGTAGAGCCCGAGAAGCGTCATCAGATCGGAGATAGAGCGAGTCCATGTCACAGATTGAGTAGTGTAGGCGTTTGAAGAGTACGAGCTCAAGGCCCCTCCAATCAACGGATCGGAGCCGAGAGATCAAGAGTGCCAGTAAAAGAAGAAAACAGCGACGTAGGGCCCCGGATGGAGCTGTCTGGAAGAGCTATAACGTAGTATTTAAAAAGTTACAGTATAATATAAGGTGTTGGTCAGATTTACCAATAGATGTGAGCGAAGGTAGATGTATTATAGCGCACCGCAGGGACTATAATAGTATAGAAACATAAGGTCAACGTGTGTTCAAGAAGTTGGTTCGGGGAGCGCATCCTGGAAATGTGTGTAAGGTTTCTTGTGATTAGTTGAGCTACCAGATCGTTACCAGAATTGCTGAAAGAATTCATAACACAATAATATGACATAGTATATATATATATTATATATATATGTAGTATATATTATATATATAATATATATATATATATAATATATAGTAATATTATATAATATATATACTTATATTATATATGATATATATAGGTATAGTAGATAGGGTAAGTATTATAATACGTATAACCTAATTACATATTGTCGTTACTAATTTAGTTCAATTGTTTTTGTCCTATCCTCCTCCTCCTCCTCCTCCTCCTCCTTTTTCTCCACTTCCTCTTCCGACAGCACTAAGACACGATCTCTGGCAGAAGCTCTGGAGAACGAGTTTTGAGGCCTCATGGAAAGAAGATTGCTAGTTCTAATCTGAAGCAGGAACGTAAAATCTAAAACCCTGTGAGGGAGTGATTTTATATCTCGATGGAAACTGGCGTCGCGAGACCACTGCTCCGGCCGAGAATTTGCTGTTATCTAGGTATGAGTGTTTCTAGGGTTAAGAGTTTCGGACCGGAGAAAGATAAGAAGCCATTGGAGCTGGCTTGATCAACTGAAAGGCGAAAACCATTTCTGGGAGTTGTTCTAGATAATATAGTAATATACTATATATATATAACTTATCCTATGGTATATAGTATAGTTATATACTATAGTATATAAGTAATTCATTAAGATATATAGTCATATATATAGTAGTATATATATAGTATTATGATAATATTTTATATGAACTGAAAGAGAGTTTCAAAAGAAGATGTTTCTGGAATACTAAAAGAGGAAAAAAGAGAAATATAATAAGCTGGCATAACGTAACCAGCCGGAAAAAAGAGAAACTGAAGGTTTGGAGAGGAAGGATGATGAATGGGTGAACTGTGAGCGAAGCCAGGGAATCAGGAAGCTCTTCTGGGAAGGAAGCGCAAAAAGGTTAAGAATGAAAATAAGAGGAACATGCTGAGGTAAATGAATAGGGATGGTGCTCTTCGTAACTGATGAAACGGATGTGAGGGAGTGTCGAAGGAACACTTCGAATCTGTATAACGAGCATTGGTAGTAAGAGAGGTGATAGTGGCATGGGTTGGGTTGTGAAGAGACAGGAGAGAGAATAAGGAAATAACGTTTTTGGGATGAGGTAACATGTAATAGAGGAGGAGTAATGAGTAGGAGTGGGACAGTGTGAAGAAATGGAGTAAAATTGGCAGGTATAGACGTGAAGAGTTGAATGGTGAAATGAGCAAACGGAGTTGAGATGCGGTGAAAGTGAATGGATTGTTGGAAATGTGGTGCACAAAAGTGGCGCATATGAAGGGTATAAGGCGTCCGAAGGATTGGAGGAAGAGCAGTAGAGAGTACATCTTATAACTGAAGGGTAAGGAGGTAAAGGGTTACAATGTAGGAATTATAAGAGAGGGGAAGTTAGTGTAATTGAGTGTTGTAGGGAAGGATATATGACGGTATTATGTTAGAGTTGCGCAAAGACGTGCGTCAGGAGTGCTGAGGACTCGGATGTGGTATAAGGGACAGGGTGCAGTGGTTAGGAAAATAATGTAGGGAGGATGTGTGGACGAAATATTTTAATTAAAACAAATGGGCATTTTTATGCATTTTTGTGCTAACATAATAATATTGTATTTATGGTGGTTTTATAGGTATTTGCAACAGGCGTATGATATGGATTAATAGGGAAGCTGCTATATGGCAAGTTTTAAGTGTTATATTGGTGGTTGGTGGGGCTTCTGAATGGAATCAAAATGTATGTATGGTGCATACGCGAAAGCTTGAAAAATTTGATGATTCTCTAAAATTATATAGCGAGATGGAGACAGGCCATGTGCTATGTATCCTTGGGATTGATATCAATTTGTAATATGAGGATTGGGGTTATGAATAAGAATTAGAAGGTGTGAGTGGCAGGAGAATGGTGTTAGAAGGAGAAAGGAAGAGAGTGACAGGTGCCCTACCTTTATGCGGATGGATCTTAAGCAAAATGTGTGGTGAATCTGAAAGGAGTTTATAGAGGATTGGTAGAGAGATTTGTAGGGAGTGTGAGTAAGAGGATTTGAGTGGGTAGGATAAGAGGGAGGTTATGTGTGAGTGAGGACAGTCCTTCGGTGTGAAGTTACGTGGTGGTGAGGGTGAAGCAACTGAAGACAAGTGTCTGAGTTTAGAATATATGCTGGATGATAAATGTTGGATGAAAAACGAACAGATGATGCTGCGCTGCTTGTGATATTCTCCTCTTTATCGTCACTACTGGAAGCTAGAAATGTATTCAGAGTCTGTTAGAAATGTAAGCATACTGGAACAAGGTGTTGGTGAGGGATCTCTGTTTTGTTTTATTTCTGATTCAACATCCTCTAAATATTTATTTTCTAATTACATTTAAAAAAGCCGAGCTAGATAATAGTTTACCTGATCAGTTAGTTATATGTGCAGATGAGAAGAATTTACCCATATATCTTGGATTAAGATATGTCGCTAGTTTATATATATTCTCATTTTCAAGTCCTTTAAATCTTCTGTTAAATTCAACTTTCAAAGTTTGCGTCATATAACTAATCACATACTTTCTCTTCCCATAATCTTCAAGCAATGGCGATGATTCTTCAGATGTTTCAGGTTTATCACATATAGGTTTCTCAAGATCGGTTGTAAGGCTAATTATAAAAGGTATGACTCTCCTAATTGTAGATATCAATTATTTGTTTTATTTCATTGAAAATAGATTCAAATATTTTCAGTGCATTTCATGGACGAGTAGATATTTCTTTCTTTGTATTGCGAAACAACTTCCGCCAATAATTTCATTAATCCAATATTTTCCACATGTCTGAATTGTTGATCATTCATCACTATCATTTTAGTTATACGTTTATCCCCACTGTTAAATTTGGAAAACATTCTCGAAAATTTGATTTCATTTGCTGACCAAAAAGTTTTTTTTCCCTTTTTGTCTTTATCTTCATTTTTGAGTGCTTCTTCTTCTTCTGTTATTTGTGCTTCAATCTCAAATGGTTTTTCAGAGAAGTCGTTCCTCGCCCTATTCTTGAAAACGTATTATCGCAAAGAGAACATTTAGCAGGATCATTAGACTTATCCGAAGAGTGAAGTATTTCCACACAACACTTTTCTATGATCTCATAATAGTATATGTAAACAAGAAAATTAAATAGTTTTTAGCACTTCAAAACAAAACAAAACAAAATAAAACAAAACAAAACAAAACAAAACCAAACAAAACAAAATAACAACTAATAATTACCATTTTGTATGACCCAACGTGAGAGATATAAGAGATTGATCATGATGCCTCAAATTATAAAGACAAAAAAAAAAAAAAAAAAAAAAAAGAGAAAAAGAGTTGCCATTGAGAATCATTATAGATTAAATAAATTTTCGTTAATGATAATTAAATATATGTCTGCGTAGTAACAGATCTAAACAGTCTTATTTTATTTCTCTATTTTATTCTCATATCATTCAATATCTAGAGAAAATAATGCAAAATAATGAAAAATACTACTGCAATAATAAATGAATATAATAGAACATAATAAATATGCTTGTGCATGCATAAAACACATTTTAGTGAATTTTGGTTATATTTTTTGCTTTGTTAAAATGATCTGCTGCATTGGGAAGGGGATTTAATGACCCCTAAAGGTCGCCGTGGGTCAAGGTCATTCGATAGAATAAATAAATAAAAATGTATTTTACTTCTTTATGTATAAATAACTACGGATGAAAAAAAAAGAAATATTAAACAAAGACTGAGAACAAAGGCATCAAAAAGATTGTATATATATATATATATATATATATATATATATATATATATATATATATATATATATATATATATATATATATATATATATATATATATATATATATATATATATATATATATATATATATATTCTATTTTATGATATGGTAATCGGTTGTTTATATTTCAATCTTTATTTATTTATTTTTTTTCTAGATTGTTAGTAAATAATGTTTATATAAATTTTATCTGGTAAATTATCCCTTTTAAAGCTGTTAAACATGTAATAAAAGTTCTCCAAATTTAATTTTTAAAACATTTGTCTATGGACGACTTTATACAATCATAGCGACACCAGCCGATTTTATATAAACTTATTTGGAGTGTTTCAAATGATTTGTTAAGAAAGAAAAATGTTTAATAAAAAGTACGAGAAATGAACTCGAAAAAAGTTATTAAGATTCGAAATTTTATATTTATATCATGTAAAGTTAAATCTTACTGTGAAATACGTCTTTCCCCTTACTTTTTTTTATAGGTTTTTGATGTTGAGGCAATATTTTATTAATTTTCCAACACTCACAAGATGTGGGGGGGTGGGCGGTCAGGGTGTACGGGGCCGGAGGCTGTCGTAAACAAATGTTCTTGTGCATTGATTTACAGTTGAAAGTTAATATGCTGTAAAAAAAAAAATAGTCCTGTCGATTTCCCCTGGAATGAAGTGGATTTTTCAAATAAAGTTTCCGGCAAAATATGGTGAGGACATATGGACCTATACGAATCCTACAAAACTTAACCTAACCTAACCTAACCTAACCTAACCTAACCTAACCTAACCTAACCTAACCTAACCTAACCTAACCTAACGCCTGCGGAGGTCTGTACAGGAAATTTTTTTTTTGTTGGGTCGACCCATTTTCCGGTCGACCATTTGGGCTATTCCCCGGACATATTCCTGGAGAAAAATAAGCTTCATCAAATCCACTTCATATTCTGTTAACTAATATTGATGAGAATCTATGAAGCTGATTCAAAATTATATATATATATATATATATATATATAAGCATATATATATATATATATATATATATATATATATATAGTATAGTATATATATATATATATATATATATATATATATATATATATATATATATATATATATATATATATATATATATATATATATATATATATATATATATATATATATTTATATATATATATGTATATATATATATATATATATATATATATATATATATATATATATATATATATATATATATATATAAGAGTATATAGATAGATATATATATATATATATATATATATATATATATATAGTTTGTATATTATATATTTATATGAACTTATATATATATATATATATATATATATATATATATATATATATATATATATATATATATATATATATATATATATATATATATATATATATATGAGCTTAGACTGTGCTCGAGAGCGGACGCACTGAACAGAGAGTGGAAAAAGAAAAGAGAAGATTTAGAAGAAAGCAATTAGAAAAGAAGACCAAGAAACACAAGAGATGGCAACGAGGGACAAGAAGTTTGAGTGCTGGGAAGGAGATGGCTTCTGAGTGAGCATTTGATTAGATTGAGCAAAAAAATTTTAGAAAAAGGAATTAATAATACGAAATTTTATAAAATTTAAACAAAAATTAAAATCTATTTTAATCAACGGAGGAGCAGCAAAATTTAATTTTTGGTTCTTTTTAATATAAGTTAAGTAAAATAAATGGACCAACTATATTTTGGATTTAGTTTTTTTATTATAAGAAGAATGGACATTCGACGGAGTCGGCTCGTATAGGTCAAGAAAAGGAATTATCAAGCACCTGAATAGCGTCCGGTAGCTCAGCGGGAGAGCAATCGCCCAACTAAGCGAGAGACCCAGGTTCGTCACTGGTCGGTCGTGTGAGTGTGAACTATTCTCTTCTTGGCTCCGTCTTGCTCAGACAAAAATTGAGCACACCCCCTCCTAGATTAGGGCTCTGCCCGTGAGTGGTGGTGTTAACTGTAAAAAAAAAAAAAAATATATATATATATATATATATATATATATATATATATATATATATATATATATATATATATATATATATATATATATATATATATATATATATATATATATATATATATATATATATATATATATAAGTTGGGTGTCCTAGAATGGAACGGCGTAGCTTCATATAAGGGTACTTTGATGGAGAATAGGAGCACAATACTCTATACATGTATGCTCGGTAATGTTTCGTTGTGAATTTATTAGCGATTGAGCCAACCTAAGAGGGTGGAAATACGGTATGCGACACAGGATTCACCGTAAACAACATGATTGCATATCTTTTTACAGGGCGTTATAAAACAGCAGATGTAATTTACAGTAGGTGCTCAAAGTGCGCGCCCCCAGCCCTGATGCATGCACGGAACCTCCGTAAAACGGACATTTGGTCAACCGGCATTCATCTACTGTTATGTCTGCACACGCTTGCCTGATTCTTTCTTGCAGTTCCCGAACGTCACTGAATGAGGTGTGTATACGACATCTTTAATTGCACCCCAGACAAAGAAGTCCAACGGTGTGAGGTCAGGCGAGCGTAGAGGCCAGGCAACAGTGCCTCCCCGACCTATTCATCGTAAAGAGTAGTTAGTATTAAGCCAGGTGAGTTTGTCTCTGGCAAAGTGAGTTGGGCAGTTCTCCAACTGAAACCAGTTAGACACGGTACATCCTCATGAAACACTCCGAACCCATTCCGGATGAATAAAAGTTAGTCTTGGCCGTTCAAACGGTTAGGTAGAAAATAGGGACCGAGGAGATTGTGACCCTGTAATTTCAGCCAAGCATTACATTTAAATTCGTGCTGGTAATGGTGCTTTCTGATGCATGATGATTCTCCTGCGCCCATACAGGAGTGTTCCTCTGGTTGTTAGTGCCACGTCTATTAAAAATGACTTCGTCCGTCCACAGCACCGATTTTGGAAAACGTCTGTTCGTATTACAGTGTCCAATGAACCATTCACAGAAATCGCGTCGACGATCTATGTTGGTGGGAAGTAAATGGTGTACACGTTACAAATGATATGCATGGCGTCCATCTGCCGCAGTGTTCTCCATATTGATGAATGTGGAACAGCAAGCTCGGCCGCCGCTCAAGGTGCACTCGATGGCGAGTTTGCGTCAAAACACCGGAGAATGTCATGGGAACGATGGCGGTGGCAAAGTACCGCATATACTCCATCAGCAATGCCAGCAGGTCTAAATGTCTCAGTATCACATATTTGCTGATACATCCTCGTGAAAACAGACCTATGCTGCAACTATCTCGTTGGATATCTTAAGGTATATGCACGCCGCGCGTCACTTGCATTCCCGTCACACAATCCATACACGTACACAATATTGGCATACTCCCTGTTTGAAAACGTGGGGGGGGGGCATGGAAAAACGTGTGTAATATTATAATACACGATTATTACGACACGACAATATTAAGACAGTGTGAGCGGTGAAGACATCAAACTTGTAAGCTGGTAAACTAACTTTGCGATAGGTTATTGCCTGATTCATTGCGGAAGGGCAATTTCGTTGGTTGTCGTTTACCCACACACTACCTGTATATCTCGCATCTCATACGTTAGTTTCACGGCGTCTTAATGTTTAACTTATACAGTTGACTGGTGTGACCTGTATCTCCGTAACGAAACGTTAACAAGCATACATGTTTAGAGTAATATGCTCCTATTTTTCATCAATGTTCCCGTATATGAAGTGACGCCGTTTCATTTTGGGACACTATATATATATATATTATATATATATATATATATATATATATATATATATATATATATATATATATATATAGCATATATATATATATATATATATATATATATATATATATATAGTATATATATATATATATATATACAGTATATATATATATATATATATATATATATATATATATATATAT
>JABUQX010138522.1:5000-12500 GCA_015478945.1 Trachelipus rathkii
GAGTCTGGGCCTATATAAACATAAACACTCCTGTAACATGCGTCTTGAGAATCTTGAATCTCCTAACTTCTATGTTCTTGTTCGGTGGCTTAAAATCTTTCTTCCTACTACTACCATTATCTGGTTTTTACTGCTGCTCCTCTAATGGAACAAATTTTCAGCTCTCTCTGAATATCTGGCTACCTCTCATGAGACTGTTACTTCTCTTCCCATCCAAATGTTGAGATCATCTATTTAGGGGATTTCAATGTACATCACACTGAGTGGTTGGCTCCTCTCATACTGATGCAGGAGGGGGAGAGCCAAACATTCAGTATTCTCAACGATCTGGAACAGTTAATAAAAAGAACCTACACACATACCGGATCGTTCAAACTAATTCTTGAACACGTGTGACATGTGTTTAACTATTACTCCTTCTCGATATAAACTAATAAATCATTTTCCCTCTTATTAGTCGCTTTGACCACAATCTTAAAGCTCTTAATTTTAAAATCCTTTTTCTCCAGCAGCTCCACCATGCCCCAAACGTACTTTCTGGAACGGGGGGCGTTGCGTCGTTTTTTTGCAAACTATGCTTGGAGTGAATCTTGCTTTGACTCGGAGGACGCTTTGGTCACTGCTGAAAAGGTAGGAGCCGTAATCGTCGAGGGTATGAGAGCGGGTTCATTCCATCTTCTCAACTAAATCTTTTTCTCCACAAAACCCATGGTTCGATGGGGAATGTTCTCGCCCATTCAGGAGAGAGACATTGCCTATCGGGCATGGAAAACCTCTCGTTCTCCTCCTATCACTCTTACCAATTTCCATTCTGCTCGGAATCGTTGTAGAGCTATTATTCGACAGGCTAAGCTGCGCTTTCATTAAAAGAAAGTGCGACAACCTACTCTTGGCTCTCCCACTGATAAAAATTTCTGGCCTCTGCCAAAAACATCTCTCTAATAACTTTGTAAATCTGCCTTTCCTCCACTTTTTCGCTCTGACGGTTCTGTTCTGTAGCTAACTCTCCTACTAAAAAGGCTAATCTCTTCGGCCTCCTTTTCTCATCTAATTCCACCGGACGATTCCGGCATCCCTCCTCCTACTTCTCCTCCTCTCAGGTGTCCTATGCCTCTTCCAGGGATTATGTATGATCGGGTGCATGGGATCCTGAAATCTATGAAAGTCAGGAAGGCTAGTGGCCCGGATGGCATTCTCCCAGTGCTTTGAGGAAGTGCTTCTTAGCTGGCCCCTGTTCTCGTTCAACTCTACTTCTATGCCTTAATACTAGTACATTTCCTCAGTGCTGGAAGCAAGCATATGTCCAACTAACCCCGAAAAGGGAAGCTGCTCTGATCCTTCCAACTATCGTCCCATGCCTCATCTGTATTCTATCTAAGATCTTTGAATCTATTCTTAACTCTCTATTTCCGGAATCATTTGAATTCTAATTCCTTCTTTCAGATCATCAGTGTGGCTTTCGACGCTCGAGGTTAACTGGTGACATACTTTCCTATCTTACTGATTTATGGTCTTCTGCCTTTAGGAACTATGGGGAGACTTGGGTGGCACTGATATATCAGCTTTGATCGAGTATGGCATGCGTCACTTCTCTCTAAGCTCCCTTCCTTTTTGTTTTTGATGGTCTTTTCTTACTCTTGTCATGTTAATTTTGGTGATCGCCCCGAGATATCAGCACTCCTGTTGATGGAGCGACTCTTCCTCCTTTCCTCTCTCCAGCCAACTGCCATGTTCCTCAGAGTTGTGTATTAATTCCTATTCTATTCATACTTTTCTTGATACAACGACCTCCTCAGCTATACTTTTAACTCTTTTCACTCTTATGCCGATGACTAAACTCTCCATTCTTCCACTCATTTCAAATGTGTTCCCTCTTCAACTAGAGTTGCCTCTCGTCTTCAGCTTTCCGATTCTATTCTCCTTGCCGACCTGATGGGATTCTCAGTGGGGTAACCGAAATCTTGTGAAATTCAACTCTTGAAAAACTCCTCAACTACTTTACATCTCCCTCTCAAACACACCTCCCAACTTTCCTATTTTTTCGACGGTTCTAACGTCTCACCTGTTGACAACATAAGCAACATTCTTGGTCTGAACATAAACAAAAACTGTCTTACAAACCACATATCACAACTGTTGCTAAGGTGGCCTCAAAGAAACTGGGAGTTCTTTTTCAAGTTGCGGGAATTTTTTTCTTCTGCACAGCTACTCCATAGTTATATATAAGGGCCTTATTCGGCCTCCTGTTTAAGTACTGTTCTCACATCTGGGGGCTCCGGCTCCACCCTTCTATTGGATAGAGAGTTGAGCTCCAAAGCCAAGAGACCAATTAACTGTCCCCTACTTTCTAACTCTTGACCCTCTCTATCTCTGCAACGTGACGGTGGCGCACTATCTCTTTTTCTATAGGTACTACAACGGCAGGTGTTCAGGAGGAGTTGACCACTCGTACTCCACCTCCATTGCGTCGCCCCTGCACAAAGGAGTGCCATGCTCTCGCATGAATTTTGCGTGAGCATTGAAAACCCAAGACTCCTTCGTTGTGCTTCCTCCTTCTTTCCAGCCACCCTGTTCTGTGGAACTCCCTTGCCATCTTCTGTTTTTCCTATTGTATATTTAATCTTCCTCTTTTAAACCCACGTCTGCGCCCACATGAGATTTGCGTTAGGCTTGGGTTTCAAGTGGGCTTTCCTAACCGTATTATTTTCTTTCCCCCTTCTTTGAAAAGGATTTTGACCGGTGAGTGGTGGTAAACTGCACAAAAAAAAAGAAAATAATGAAATATATAAATTGCAACTTTCTCTATTTATATATATATATATATCTATATACATTGAGGTATAAAAAGTGAAATATATATATATATATATATATATATATATATATAAAGAACATATTTTCACAATAATTTTGCTCAGCAATGTTAATTATAAACTCTAGCAACATTTTTAGTATGTTTTACGTTCAAGTACTTTTTATTGCCTGCTTATCTAAGAAATTGCCTATATATATGAGTATATATGGTTATTATTAGCATATATATTATTAAGTGTTAAGGCATATTATGCAGCAGTTGAAGCAGCAGTTGGCTAAGCAGTGTATATATATATGTTGGTTATGGTTAGAGTTGAGTTATATATATATATATATATATTATATATATTATTTATATAGACATATTCACAACTTTTTACCTTTACACCGTTCCCAGGAAGGGGCCCCAAGACCCTGTCATGGGCCAAAGTACCCCCTTTCTGAATCTTCCTATCTTCCAAAAAAACTCCATCTTCTCCCTCATCTCCTGCATCGACTGGGCAATCCATACCCTCTCACTTAGAGTCTTCCAAATGAGCTTCCATCTCTTCCCTAGGTCTTCCTCTCTTTGGTCTCTGTTTCCTCCGGTCTCCACCCATCTCTTTCTGGCTCTTTCCTCTTTTACATTCTCCTCCAGATGTCTCACCACCTCAATCTGGCTGCATCCATTTTATTCAATATAGCCTTCACTCCAACCTCTTTCTTTATATTTTTTCGTTTCTCTGTCTGTCTCTTTCTAGTCTTTCCCAATATCGCTCTCAAAACGTACATCTCCGCTGACTGTATTCTACTATCCTCTTTTGTGGTCGTACTGCTCTATATAGTAAAATCGGTGTTAACACACCTCTAAATATCACCTTCTTTCCACACACTCATTTAGCAGCCTATTCGTATGGGATACACTTGCTCTTAATGCCTCCCCATAATGAGCTATCCTGGGTTATGATTTCTGTACATTTCCTCCTCTCTCTCCAAATACTCCACCCAAATATTTTACATTTCTCCACCATCTTTATCTCAGTCCCCTCCATCTCTATTCTCAACTCTCTCCCTCCTTCTTCTCTACTGACTACCATGATCTCCGTCTTTTCTGTGTTTATATTCAAGCTGGCCTCTCTCAGCCTGTTGGCAAAACTTATCACTACCTCTCTCAACCTGCCTCCCTCTTCTTGCTCCAGCACGCCAAGTCATCCTCATAAGCCAAAAAATATCACCGTCCAAATCTCCTATATCTTCTCTCTCACCCTTTTATCACTTTACATCCAGATACGAGGCGAAACTAAAATTGGTAGACAAGACGCTTCCTGTTAACCCCTGTTCTCACCCTAGAACCATTCCCTTATTCTCAAATTCTGTTCTTACATTACATTTACTATTCCTATACAACTCTCCAGAGCTCCTCTCAACTTTCTACCCACTGCATATTCTCTCTCCAACACTCTCCAAAGTCTCTCTCTAGGCACGAATCGAAAGCTTTCTTCAGATCTATGAAAGTTATATATGCTTGTTTAGTTAAATTCTACATCTTTCCAAGGTAATTTCGAGCTGAACAAAGAGATCCAAGTCAAGCTTCTGTTCTTTTCTGATATCCTAGGTTGCTCTTCCCCCAGCCTTGCCTCCCCACTACTATTCTCAACCTTTTTTCTAAAATTCCTCATATGTTTTTACCAGATGGTTCAACAAGGAAATGCCCCTATAGTTTTCGCCAGTCTCCTGTGTCTCCTTTCTTCCTTTATATATATTAAGTACCAGTAATTGACTTCCCCTATCCTTCTGGTACTTTGTACTCTCTGCCCAACATCTATTAAACAGTTTCAAAAATTTTTTCTTTCATTTTCTCTCCTCCCTTTTATCACTCCTGAAGGGTATCCCATTCCTCACCCGGTGCCTTACTCGTTCTTCTGCTTTCAGAGCCAATTCTGGCCTTCCATAGCTTATTCCTCCTATCCCTTTGCACCTTTCCTCTTACCTCATGCCAATCTCTCTTTTCTTCCTCCTCCTCCCCTGTTCATTCACATTTAGCAGCTCCACTAGTGCCCTGTCCGCCTCCTCTGTCTTGTGTCTATTGATTTCACCAAAACCTCTCCTTGCTTATCCTTGATAAGCTGCGTGCCTTCCTCTTTGATCCTCTATATGTTTTTACCAGTCTAAAAATCTTCTTCCATTTTGACCTCGCATCTTCCACCATTTCTTCCGCTTCTCTCTTTGAAGTATTGTCTCTTCTTTTCACTTTCTCTGCATCATTTCTTGCCTCCACATACTGAGCCCTTGTTTGTACAGTTCTATTTTTCAGCCACCTTCTCATCAATACCGTTTTCCTCTTTATTGCCTCCTTCACTTCTTCTTCAGTCCACCACTTTGTGTGTCTTTTCTTCGTTCCTCCTACCCATCTTTTGCCTAGGGTCTCCTCTGCTACCCTTCTTATCGTTTCTTGTATCTCCCCATCTCTCCTACTCCTTCTAATTGTTCTAAGTCCTCAGTCCTTATATTCTTTTCTAATATATTCCCTTTCTTGTCACACTCTTCAGTATTCCTACCTTTAATCACATTTCTCTTTTCTTTACTCTGTAGCTTTTCTGCCTTCATCACCAGGTCCGTCACCAACAATCTATGATCCGAATCCATTGTTACTCCAGGTATTACTTTAACATTTCTTATTATCCTATCAGATGATGTTATAAAGTTTATAATAGATCTTTGATCAAATTCTACTGCGATATTGTTCCATCTATACCTTGTGAACCTATGTGAGTCCCTTTGTTGGAAAAAACCATTCATGATTTTCAATCCCTTCCTCAGACAGAAATCTATCAGCATCTCTCCTTCAATATTCCTTATCTCCTCTCCATACTGTCCTACCATTGTCTCCACCTCGTCTCTTCTCCTTCCCACTCTTGCATTGAAATCTCCAATCAGCAACAATACATCCTCCTCTCTTCTTCCGTCTTCTACATTCTCCTCCAACATTTCCATGAACTGTCTTTTTTCCTCTTCCGGGTGTCCCTGTTGCGGCGAATATACCTGATAGAAGTGGTACCTCTTTCCCTTGATCTTAAAGGTGCATCTTACAAGTCTTTCGTGCATGACTTCTATAGTCTGTATGAAAGGGGACATCTTCGGCCCTATTATGAAGCCCACTCCATGCTTCCTGATACCCTCCTCTATCCCTTTATATATCAATACATATCCTCCTCCCATATCTTTTCCTCTCTCTTCTCCTCTCATTCGCATCTCCGCCATTCCCATCACGTCTATCCTCCTCTCTCTCATCATCTCCAGAATCTCCTCCTCCTTTCCACCATACGTCGCAATATTTAGCGTAGCGCATCTAATTTTAAAAACATTATTCGAGTTCCTGGTCCAAAATCGTTTCCGGGGTCTGTAATCTAAAGGTCTGTCTTCTTCCGAGGCTGGTCCTTGAGTATTGCAAGCAATTTCATTTCAGGCAGTGGCTTGCTAGGCCTATCCTGCCCTATGTTCATGGGAAGAGTAGAATGGCAAGGGAGGGTTCCCATCCTCTAGAGCCATGCAAGATAAACTTCATACTGACAAACTACGTCGAAACCTTCACATCTAGGCCAGAAATTACTTGTAGCGCTTCTTTATTCTTAAGTTAAAATTATATTTTTATTCATTTGTCAAAAGCTGGTTGAATAATTTTGCAGCTCCTCACCTAACTTAGTTCGGATACCGCCATATTTGTTAAATTATTAAATTATTGAAAAGAACTGTATTAAATTATTGAAAAGAACTGGATTAAAAATTTTGTTGCTCCTCCTCTAAAACTTGGTTAAAATATCAATTTAATTTTGTTTCGTAATCGGATTTTAATTTATATTTTTGATTTAATAAAAATCTTTGTGAAAATCTACGTGAAAACTTAAATTTAGCTAGTTTCTTCCAAATAAATATATATATATATATATATATATATATATATATATATATATATATATATATATATATATATATATATATATATATATATATATATATATATATAGCAAGCAAGATCTTTATATAAATTTTGTATATGAGATATTCGTAAGAAGAAAACCACATCCCTCAAAATAATTTAGTATTGGAATGGTTGGTAATGATTTTTTTATTTTAGGTAAAGAAAAAAAAAAAAAAATACCTTTGGTTTTGGCGGCAAACTTTACTTTTATTTTTTTGTACTTCAAATTGATTTATTTTCAAAATTCATTTAATTTAATTTTTTAGTTTTATTTCGTCAAACAAAATATTTATTATTTGAGTAAACAATATATATATATATTAGCAGCATATATATATATATTAAGTATATATATATAGAGTTATAGCATGTATATATATAGCATATAAGGGAGTTATATATATATATGTTACATATATATATATATATGCTATATATAGCAAATATAGATGGTCAGTATCGCCACAGTATGCAATCTTCATGAGAACGTTTGGAACCTACAGTAAAACACTTGAAGCATTCTTCTTTACCTTACCAAATGGATATTTAACTTTTGGCTTGCGACGATTGAAGATCCTTGAAAAATTTTTTCAATTTAGCCTGAGCCGATTGGACAGAGGGACGTTTCTCGAGGGGATGGTCGGGAGTGGAACCCCCCTTTCGTACACACCCAAAGACCAAAGCAGGGGGTTCTGGGAGTAATCATCCCCGGAGGGGGATCCGCCCTG
>JABUQX010138522.1:15000-50160 GCA_015478945.1 Trachelipus rathkii
GTCTGTGCTCCTTCCTGACTATCTCTCCAGTATGTGAAATGGTTCCCTTCGTTCCTGCCTGAGCTCCCCTAAATAGAAAAAGGTAAATCCCACCCTAAATTTTCGGCTGATTCCAAATATAATTGTTTTACTGTGACCCGCCGTTCTCTTAGTTACATACTGTGAAATATTAAAAAATCTTTCGGACCATCTATATATATATATATATATATATATGTATATATATATATATATATATATATAGCAAAGAGCATATATATATATATATATATATATATATATATATATATATATATATATATATATATATATATATATATATATATAAGAAAAAAAAAATATGTTAAAACATAAAAGGAACGGTGAAGCTCAAAAAGAGGAAATTGTTTTATTATCCAAAATAAATTAAATTTTATTTTTTTAAAGCAGTATAATATCAAGGATGTAAACCTTTCCGATGAAAATTTATTTTCAGTCATGTAAAAGGTCCAAGGTCCTTATATATTTATACTAGTGCCATGCTGATATACAGCCCATATTTATTTCATGTTATGTATATATATATATATATATGGTATATAATTTCATTAACAGATTAGCATACGCTGTTGATATATGCTATATATATATATTATAGCAGCTATATATATATAAGGTTACATATATAAGCAGCAGCAGCAAAGCAGCAGCAGCAGCGCGGATATAGCAGTTATGCGCGTTATATACTGGTTATACTGCTGGTTATATATATATATATATATACGTTATTATGTTATATATATATATATGTTATGTTATATATATATATATATATATATATAGAATTGAAAAAAAAAAAAATAAAGCATGAGCAAATTTATATGTATACATATATATATATATACATATATATATATATATATATATATATATAGGTAAAGGTAACTTTTCTTACCTATCGTATGATTGTAGATTTTACTGTATATCGATTATATTTCGATATAATTTCCAATTAATTGAATAGAATGAATAGAAGTTAAATTTAAAAGAAAATTAAAAACACCAAAAAATGAGCGAAAAGTAGCTTCACTTTTTTTACAAAAAAAAATTAAACTATAAATTTATATTAGAACGCGTAAATTATTAGTATTTAGCAGAAATGAATGTGACATATACGAAATTTGTTCAAGTGACTGGTCACTTTTAAGTTTTTTGCAATATTTCCAATTAATTGTGACGAATAGGAAATGTAACGCATGCAATATTGAAGGTGACAATAAGAAAAAAGGCGAAAAGTTCTTTTTTCGTTGCAAAACATGTACACTTGAATATATATAGGAACTTGTCCTTTAAAAGGATGTTAACCCGATATATATCGAAAGAGAGCGATGTGATTTTTTCTCAATTATTTCTGAAGGCAATAGAGCGTCAGGGTTGCCAAAAACATTTTTTTTTAACTAAAGGAATACCCAAGATTAAATCGCAAAGATGGAAAGAGTCAGGGTCTCTCGGCCTCAGCGGGGGACGACGGGGGACTTCGTCCCCCCTCTGGTCCCACCGTCGGCTCGAGCCCCTTAAAAAAAAAAAAAAATTAAAACAAAATTAACAAAAATTAACATGATAAAAAAAAGCAACTTGTGGCAACTCTTCCGCTCCTTCTCTTGGAGTTTTAGCTAACACATGACACTGTGCAGGGTTAGACGAGTAGTGTTCGTCGGTGATTTTTCGAAATCTTTTATGTAACATCCCTTTAAAGATATATATATATATATAGCATATATATATATATATATGTTATATATATAAGAGTATATATATGGTATATATATATATATATATATAGTTGGGTTGGCTGACATATATATAAGGTTATATATATATATATATATATATATATATATGGCAGCATAGCAAGTGTATATATGAGTATATATATATATATATATAAATCTATTTTATTATATATAAATATATATATATATATATATATATATATATATATATATATATATATATATATTTATATATATATATATATATTTATTTATTTTTATATATGATTCGACCGTCGTCGAGTGTTGTCGCAGTGGAGCCAGAGGGGAGGCAGAAAACAGAAAGTCAGAAAGAAAGAGATATTGAAAGAAGAAGGAAAGCCTAAAATTATATCTTTGAAAAGAAGAAGAAAATCTGAAAAGTCTCCTGCTCCAGAAGCTTCTGTCTTTACCATATTTTCTGAAGAGAGAATGCTTTTCGTTAGAAGTAACAGTAACAACTAAAAAGAAAAAATATATTTCTACGATTCTGATTATAAAAATGAAATTTATTTATACATTAAAATTAATTTCATTTGAGATCTTTGGTGGAGGAGTTGGGCAAAATTTTTAACAACATGTCTTTTGGTAATTTTGGAAAAAATTAAATATAAAAATGAAATAATTAAGAAATTTGGAATATTAAATTGCCGGAGGTGAAGATGCGTTTCTCAAAGATGTCGGAAGGAAGTAAATTATGAAAATTTTCTTCCTCTTGGTGGCAAGGGGCTGAAAACCCCCCTTCTACCATATTGATCTTTTCGTGAATGGTGGTATATTTTTTTTGTATTTATTTACTTCACCAACACCACCTCTTGCAACCACATGCAGGAAATGGTGAAATGTATAAATAAATAAATAAAATAAAGCACATTCTATGGTATATATATGGTGGTATATATATATATATATATATATATATATATATATATATATATATATATATATATATATATACTATATGTTATATATATATATAAGGTTGCTATGTATATACTGGTATATATATATATATATAACATAGTAAAGGCGGGAACAGTTTGGGATCTACACCGATCTTCCTCGTGCAGCAGGGTTGTTTCAAATCTCAGGCGGGCGGTTACTGTGTGTGATAACCATCTACACGCGAAGCAGTCGCTAGGATGGGTATGGGGGCGGTACTCTCTGCTGCAGCAGCCTCAGCGGGCTGGTGCCGCTGCCATTGCTGCGCTTCCGAGCGCGTGGATAGCTTAAGACACGCTAGGCTTCCGAGCGGTGATGATCAGCCTAGCCTGTAGACGAGACATGTCCCCTGCGTCCCTCTCGTGGGTGCACGTAGCCCCCTAAAAATGTAATTGATCGCAGAAGTCTGAAATTTGATACGAAGATTCGATTCCCAAAGGGAATCGAATCTGAGTCGAAAATCAAACTAAAAATGCGCACTGACCTGGCTCCGACTCCGACTCCGACTCGAATTCGACCTGCCCGGTTCCGGTCCCTCCTCCGAAAGCAAGCCTGCCTCTCTGACTCTGGCTCCGACTCCAATTTCCCAAAGCCCGCGTGAACGACTCTGCCTCAGCCTCTGAAGGTTTTTCTTATTCTTATTTTTATTATTATTATTATTTATTATTATTATATTATTATTATTATTATTATTGTTATTATTATTATTATTATTATTATTATTATTATTATTATTATTATTGAAGCTGAAAGTATTAAGTTGTTGGTTGTTGGTTGTTGGTTGTTGTTGTTATTACTGTTGTTGTTGGTTGGTTGTTGTTATTGGTTGGTTGTTACTGGGTTGTTGTTATTGGCCATTGGCGCTGTTGGTTGCGCCATTATTACGTGAAACGCCTCTGGAGGCTTGCTTCACTTCCGAGTCCGGATATTTAGCCCAGGTGAGTGCTGGAGCTTGCAGTTAGGCTAAAAATGGCGAGGCCAGTGGGCGGCAGATGCACCTCGTCTGTGCACAGACCCTGGGTCCAGCAACCCACCCTTATAAGATCGTGAAGTGTTCGTATAAGGCTGAAAATTGGGTGAGAGGATTAAGAGTGTAATTTCCTGTAAAAGAGCTGTGGTGGCTGATTCTCCTGAGGAGTTGGCCCTGGCATGCAGCTGGCTCTCTCCCAAAGAGGTGCCGAGCACAAACATCTGGTGAACACGGTGGGCCTTAGTGCTATTAAACTGGGCTGAAAATAATGGGCTGGGAACCATCAAGAAAAAAAAAAAAAATAAAAATAAATGATAATAAAATTTCTTATTCTTTTATTTCTTTATGATATAAAGAAATTTACATTTTTACATACCCTAGCAGTAAATCAGTAAAATCAAGCTAACCTCCCCTCCTCCCTCCTACCCTTCTAGTCTATTTGATCTATTGATCGATTGATCTATTGATCTATTGATTCATCTCATGCATATTTTTTATTAAAATTGTCACGTTTTACATCCCCTAAATCAGTAAATCAGTAAAATCAACCACCATCCAAGGACCCTGTCCATCCTGATCTCTTGATTTAATGATCTATTGATCTATTGTTCTATTGATTCATGTCATATTTTTTACTAAAATTGTCATGTTTACATACCCTAAATCAGTAAATCAAACCACCATCCAACCACCCCCTCCTGTCCATTCAGGATTTGCTGATCTATTGACCCATGATTCAAGTCAGACATGCAGAATGTCAGTGCTGGTTACGTTTGGGCCGTAATCGTAAATCAAACCGCACCATTCGTCATCTCCCGTGCCCGATACCCACAGGATCTATTGACTTCAGCTGATCTATTGAAATTCAAGTCATATTTTTTTAGCAAAACTGCTCAAGCGTTTTATATAATCTGGAACAGATCAGTAAATCAAACTGCCCTCCATACCCTCCCACCATCCGTGATCTATTGATCTGTTGATACCAAGTCAGCTTAATGTAATTGTCAAGGTTTGGTTCCGCCTCTAACAATAAATCAGTAAATCAAAATAATAACCAAATACTTTCCAAACCACATCTATTGATCTTAGCATGTCACATTCGATTATCTTTTGGGAACAGAAGAGTAAAATCGCGTTTTATGTTAAAGATCAATCGTTGCGTTGGCAATAAAGCTTCCGCAGAGCACAGCAATATAATGTTTCCGAATTAATGAGCTCGGCACGATGCAATGCAACCTAACATTATCTTAACAGGGAATGTTAACGCTAACAGGCCATGCCTTAACAATAGTGTAACACATACAAAAAAATGTGGGCTTGCCTTCATTACCTGTCAGCATGTAATCTGAACATATATCAATGTTAATTTTTTACATTAACATGGAAGTAAAATTTACCATACCATCAGACAATATATGCTGTCGTAACAAAGTTTTCACATTAATTAAGCCAAACATGACACACAGAGCTAAGAATAAGCTGAAGGGCCTACAGCCCTGACACATTTTGGCAAGCACAAACTGCTACATTAACAAAGGTCGTAACTTATCAACAGTGTGTAACTAATAAGGCATACAAAAATATAAACCATTGCGCTGCGTCAAACAACATATCTCTTCAACATGACACAGTTAATTTTGCTATTAACATAGAATATTTAACAAAAATTTATCAGAACCTGATCTAACCATCATAATACCTGGTCGGTAAAGACAAACAAAGTAAAGCTGCTTTCGTAGTTAAACTATGAACGCAAGACGCTTAACACAAAATGTCACTGACGAATAGCTGAATATTGGTCAACTCAGTCGGCAAAGTGAACACAGTGGAAAAACAGTTTTCACATTTTTTTTGTTAGTATACTTTCATTGAAAGAGCGTTAGGTTATAAATTATACAAACATATAAAGATATGAAAACAGCGTTTCATTTTAAATATAATTCGTCTACCAGAGAATCACAGGCTAACGGTGTTCTATAGCTTCCAAAGAGACAACACTCCCAAAGTGATGTAAATGCTCTTCAGCAAAGACTACAAACCAAGAGGCTACTTGGATTCAGCAGCATTCGGTTTCTTTGCTGCTGGGCAGTAACCATCCAGCTGATAGTTGCCGCACCTCGTATACTGCATTGTTTGAAAATCGCGTTTTCGGTGTAAATAACGCGCCGCGCCACCGCAGCTGCGCTGTGGCTGTGCCCCGAAAGCACAATAATGCTAAGAGCGATGCTAATTACTTTGGTTTAATCAAAGCTGTAATATTGCAGCTGAATGCAGCCCTGGCGGCTGTACGGTAGATTGTCACGCGATCGGTGCCGTGCCATCAAGGTTTAATACAACACATTTATCTATGCTGGTCAATGCTCCAAGCCCATAGTCTGTTTTCACGCTGTCTTCAGTTAGATATTTCACTGGCTGATCCACGCGCAAACACTTATCCTTCACCATGGCTGGCGTGATGTCGATGGGCCTGATGAATCCATCGGTCACAAACTAGTCAAAGGCCCATACTTGACTCTCTGGCAGAATAGCGTCGGAGAGACGCGAGTTGGTTTCTATGATTAAACAGAGAATGCAACACATCGCCAGTCAACGAGTCCGAAAGCGAATAGCACAATCAACGGGGCGGGATGCGGGGAGACACTGGTCGGTTATACAGTGCCGGGTCTCTACTGGCCGCACAGAG
The DNA here is from genome assembly GCA_015478945.1 of Trachelipus rathkii. NCBI lineage: Eukaryota > Metazoa > Arthropoda > Malacostraca > Isopoda > Trachelipodidae > Trachelipus > Trachelipus rathkii. Next base: position 21,386 of record JABUQX010138522.1, read on the forward strand.
GTAAATAATCATTAAAGGTACAGATTCTTTTCTTTCTCACCAATCAGAATAAACAGTCAGAGATGCACGAGTACATCAGCCTGTAGTAGTATATATTCTCAAACTGGGAAAACGTCAACAATCAATGGCCAATAAACAGGCCTCATTATGCAGTGGGCCAGTGTGGCAGCGGGCATCTATACAGCCATGCTGGCATGAATGAGCTTAGCCAAACAAAAACAAAACAAGTAAATTAATAATAAATGTAATAATGTATTAATACATTAACATAATATAATATTAATACTTCAATATAATAATAATGTTAATGAATACTAATAATAATAATAATAATAATATCAAAGAATAATAATAATAATACTAATAATAAAATAATAATAATGTATTTACTAACACAATAATAGACATTGTATCAATAATAATAAAGATTTATTTAATAGAATACTACATTTCACAATAATACATTATTTATACTATGAATAATAATGTAATCATTATTCATCATGATACAATAAGAAAGAAGTTCTTATATATAACAATTAAGATTCAAAAATTAAATAAAGAAAATTCTTTGTTTACATAAAACTTCCATCATTTTTCTGCCCAGCGTTACTCAAGATATATCTATTTCTTCATTTCCTTCTCTGACACCACACTCATGAGTATATATATTAAGTCTCTCACTGTTTCAGATACTTCATAATTCTGTTACTGTATAGATTCTAATAGGGTACTCTGGTAACACTGGTTTATGATAAACAGTTTAAACTATACTGGCAAGCAACATTTATACTGCACTATCATCTGAAAAGTTTGAATAGCAATATTTGATAGTAATAATATAATGCAACAAGCCACATAATGATACGCATTATTTCTACTTGCTGCTTATCTCTCCCACAACTCCCATAGATGATTTCTTTGTCTGTTTTTTCAACTAGTAAACATGGTTCATGAGTCATACTAGTAAGTCTGAAATACTGCCTCATCTCCCAAACTCCCAAACCCTCTATCTCTAAGAAACAAGTCTTCAAAGTAAGGAGTATGGTGATGACCTACTTCACAATGTCCTCCCAAATGCATCCGCTCTTCAGAGTCTACTAAAATTAGATTAGAGTACACCTTTAACCCATTCTTGCAAAGTGACGACATATACAGAATAGCTCATCTTCGTACTCATAAAAATACGCCTGTTACTGTGGTATACAGATTGATTAATAAACGTGAAAAAATCAGAACCATCGGGGTTTCTTTTATATAAGATTGAAACCCCACACCCAGGGATCTTGATTACCCCTTGTATAATGTTTTGTATAGAGGTATATCTGTTAAGACGCAACATGATGCACACTTAGTGAAAATAGAACACTTTTTAAACAGAACACAACCTCCTAATGCTTTCAAGTCCACAGCGATTATGACGTTAAAACAAGCCTCATGAGAAAAGATATTATATAAAATTAAGGATACAAACACAAGCCTAACAGGAAGGCTAAACCTGTTTTTTTTTACAGTTGTACTATTTAGGCCTTACGCTCCGTTCGTTTTATGTTTGTGGCTCTTGGTATTTCGTGTTTCCTATCATCTAAAGTTATCACATTTGGCAAACTAATAAACTGCTAATTGGAATCCAAGAATCATAACATATATTTAACTTTACGAATAAACAGTTTTCTATTAACAAAAGCTCATTATTTTCTTGTATTCATGGTAAATAACTTAAATATCATCCATAAAACTCAACTTACCCCCTCTCCCTTTCGAAACATTGCGCAATACCTTCAAATCTCCCTTAGGCTTACCTCCCATTTATCATTGGTTGCATTTATCTTTATACAAAAGCTCTCACGAATGCGCTCACGCATCAACATAATCTCATTCTTTAGGATACATAACCGAACAATTTTCAGCGACGAGCCCCACTATTTGGAGATCAACCCAGAGAGATGTATGTATAATTTTCAGCGATGAGCCTCACTACAGGGAGATTACCCCTGAGAGATGCGTGAAGACCCATTTCGTATTGGCTGGGTAAAATTGGTAAGGCATACAGCCCTAAAGGCTGTGCCCTTATGTATCCGCTTACACCCCCCTTACGCAAACTAAGAAATCGGAAATGCTGTCTAATTATGTAACTGTTGCACATTACATGTTGTATCAGGAATATTACGCATTCAAGAAAACGCTGGTTGATGATTCTGAGAATATCATTGAACGCTTCTTAAATTCTATAGATGTACAGAAACTCGTCTATCTACTTAGAAAACAATGGTCCGAAAGTGCTTACCAAACTGATCTATCTAGTAAACAAATTTTAGTGTCTGAACGTGAACTTTTAACATATGTACTCCATGATGGTATCGAGGAAGTGAAAAAATATCTTAGGTATAACGACGAAAATGATTGGTTTTCTGTGTAAAGATTTAGCGTTTTTAGATCTTAAGCCTATGTAAAAACTATATGTATGTGATGAGCATTGATTATTATTATTATTATTATTATTATTATTATTATTATTATTATTATTATTATTATTATTATTATTATTATTATTATTATTATTATTATTATTATTATTATTATTATTATTATTATTATTATTATTATTATTATTATTATTATTATTATTACCTCTTTTTGTTTTTTTTTTTGTTTTGTCTAAGCTCATTTCATGTCAATTTGGCTGTATAGATCTCCTTTGTATACACATATTACCATAGTGAACCTGTTTATTGTTATTCGTTAAGAAGTTTGTTGGTTCAACGAGAATTATAACCTTTTGAACTGATATGGTTCGTTCGTGTGTCGTATTCTTGTTTACTTTCTTCTGATTGGTTGAAAGAAAGAATCTCATTACCTTTAAGGATTAGTTTATACACTCTATTTTCTCTTATAGGATATTTTCGGGCCGTGCTGATAGCCGACATCTCCCCGCATCTCACGCTTGTTGTTGGGATATCTTCTCACGCGGTTCTCGCGTTATCTCAACGAGATGTATCATTTATAGCTTAATCAAACCGAATGGCGAGAACGCTACGTTGCTTGCATAATGCCAGAGAGTCAAATACTCTATCTTATTCGTTTGTGCTGATGGATTCATCAAGATTATCGGACACGGTAGCAGCATGGGTGGAGGATAAGTGTTTGTTATCCGATGGATCAAAGCGTAGTGGGGAAATATCTAACCAGAAGACAGCGGTGGGAGTTCTTATAGGGAATAGATTAGTTTCCTTGTCGTGACAATATTAAAACCTGATGTAATGCAACTACTGAAACCCCTCGATCGTGTGACCATCTACCGCATGTATAAGGTTTTCACAGTTCGAACTGCCCCATTGCAATTGTCTTTGATTAAACAAAACAATTTAAATAACTTCCATCTAACGATGTTTGATTTAAGGCCTCGAGGACTTAATAATGATGATATAGCTCATTTGGTGTAATCTATGATATTTACACCGAAACATGCGGTTTCCCGTATAATGCAGTATACAGGAATGCTTTAATAACTATCAGCTTGGATGAGTTTATCTCTCTTGTATGTGAGAATGAGTGCTGCTGAATCAAAATATGCTGAAAATGGTTTAGTGCTGTTGAAGGCATTTATACTTTACATCCTTTCTGTGGGTGTTGAATCTTTTTAGGAGAGATATATAGAACTTACCCCGGTTATGCTTCAAAGCCTGTGTTCTCTCGTAGATTAGATGAATTAATATATTTAAAATAAACTTATGTTTTTATGCATTATATGTTTTTATGTATTTATATAACTCTCTTTCAATGAAAATTATATGTTATAAAATAAAACTTGTTTTACTTCCCCAAGTGTATGTTCGCTTTATTGACTAAGTTGTTAATGATAGCTGTTTATTCGTCTGGTTTTTGTGTGTTGGCATCTTATGTTCATAGTTTAGCTTGCTATATAAACAAAACTTTACTTGTTTGTCTTTACCCAGTTAGGGTATATTTGCCAGTGTATATTATGATAAATATTTTGTTAAATATTCCTTGTTAATGAAAAATTAACATTGTCATGTTGGAGATATGTTTGATACAGCGCGAATGGTTTATGTTTTTGTATGCCTTGTTAGTTACTTTCACAGTTGTAAGTTTGGACCTTGTTAATGTTAGCAGTAAAAGAATAGACTCCGTTTCTTAAGATGTACTGTATTGTCGTTGCGATATTATATTCTTAGTTCTGGCAATGTTATGTTGGCTTATTAATGAAACTTTGTTACGTTAGCATACTTTCGCTGGTCTGTATGATAATTACTCAAGGTTATGGTAAATTTTTGTTGAATATTACTGTTAACGTAAAATTAACATTGTTATGTGTTAGAGATATGCTTGGACAAGGTGAATAAGCTACGTTTTTTGAATGAGCAGGTTAGTTGGCTTCTACTGTTGTTATGTGAAACTTTGTTAACGTTAACATTTATTCCCGTTTAAGATGTGTTATGTTTGTCTGTAGTTCAAGTGATGCTATGTTAGCTTTATTAATGCGAAACCCCTTGCATGTCAATGAGGTTACTGATTCATATGGGAAAGAACTTGATTTTATGTTATGTTTATCCAAAGTGATACTCGAAATGTGACATGACAATAGATCAATAGATCAAGGATGGACAGGAGGGTAGCTGGATGGTGGCTTCAAATTTTAATGATTTACTGATTTAGGGTATGTAAAACATGACAATTTTACTAAAAATATGACTTGAATCATTGATCTAATAGATCAATAGATCACGGATGGACAGAGGGTGGTTGATGGTGGTTTGATTTTACTGATTTAGGGTATGTAAAACGACAATTTTACTAAAAATATGACATGAATCAATAGATCAATAGATCAATAGATCAATAAATCAATTGATCACGGATGGACAGGAGGGTGGTTGGATGGTGGCTTGACTGTATCGGATTTACTGAATTAGGGGTAAAACGTGACAATTTCGCTTAAATATGACATGAATTTGATAGATCAATAGATCAAATAATAGATCAATAATCAATAGATCGCAGGGAGGGCAGGAGGCGGGAGGAGGGGAGGCCGCCCACCCGATTTACTACTGATTTACTGCTTTAGGGTATGTAAAAATGTAAATTTGTAAGTTATAAGCATAAAAAGAATTAGAAATTTTATTTATTTATTTTTTTTTATTTATCTTTGATGGTTTGAAACCATTATTTTCTGAAATCTACAGACCCACAATATATAGAGTAAAAGACACCTACATTGTTGTTATAACGAATGTTTATTTACTGGCACCCTGCACGGAGCTAACTCCTTAGAATCTATTCCAACTCTTTCTAGAAATTACACTCTTGAACCCTCTCACCAAATTTCAGCCTTATACGAATTACCCTGATTTTTATGTGCGGATCCACCTTCAGGGGTTCCAGGTCGAAACCCCTCGTTCACGACGAGGTAATGCCCACCATATAACCCTCCTCCTCCCAAATTAGCGCCCAATACATAACCCTCTAACCTCTATAGATATATATTGGACTCAGAGGCTGATTGAGTTGGAGCCTAAAAAAAAATCATTTCATAATAATAATAATAATAATAATGTATTACACACACACACACACACAATAATAATAATGTAATAATAATAATAATAATAATAATAATAATAATAATAATAATAATAATAAAAATAATAATAATAATAAAAATAAGAATAAGAAAAAACTTCAGAGGCTGAGCCAGAGTCGTTCACGCGGGCTGAAGCGGAGTCGGAGCCAGAGTCAGAGATTCAGGCTTGCTTTCGGAGGCGGAACCGGAGCCGGAGTCGGAGTCGGAGCCGGAGCCGGAGTCGGAGTGCGTATGTTGAGTTTGATTTTCGACTCAGATTCGATTCCCTTTGGGAATCGAATCTTCGTATCCAAATTTCAGACTTCTACGATCAATTTAATTTTTTAGGGGGCTACGTCCCCCCTTACGGGGGGACGCAGCTGGACGTAATCTCGTCTACGACGAGATTACGTCATCACGCTCGATCCTAACGTGTCTTAAGCCTAATCTTCTCGAGCTCGGAAGCCGCAACAATGGCGTAACTTATTATTTGAGCTACGCTCTCGGCTGGAGGTACCCCCTATATACATCCTAGCGACTTGTAATTTCGCGTGTGATCAGATTATCACACACAATAACCATATACCAAGTTTGAAACCAATACCCTTATACTTTTTGAAAATCGATGTAGGATCCTAAACTGTTCCATAACTACTATATATATATATATATATATATATATATATATATATATATATAAAGAGCAGCAGCAATATATATATATTGTTATATATATATTATATATGTGAGTTATTATGTAAAGAGTATATATATATTATTAAGGTTGGCTATATATTTCTTATATATACAGCAGGTTACTATATATATACATATATTATGCAGCATATATAAGTGTTATATATATATATATATATATATATGAGCGATATATGAGTTAGCAGTATAGCAAGGATAGCAGCATGAGTTATGTTATTGGCGCAGCAGCAGCAGCATATACATAGTTAGCATATATATATTTATATATATATAGAGTATAGCAGTGCTATTGTTGTTGGTTATATATATATATTAGTTATATATATATATATATATATATATATAGTTATATAGAAATATATATATATATATATTAAGCATATACATATATATATATATATATTAGTTATGCTATATATATATATATATATATATATATATATATATATATATAAAAGGTTTCCTTAATAAATTGTGAAATTCAAAAGAGATCAAAATATATCATGTTCGATGTTTCTTTCGATATCAAATATATCGATATTCAAATATACTTCTGATCCGGATAGGTAAGAGTGAAAACTTTCTTATATATATATATATATATATATATATATATATATATATATATATATATATATATATATAATATATATATATATATATATATATATATATATATATATATATATATATATATATATATATAGGCCCTTTTTATTAAACCAGGGAGCAATGAAAGTAATATAAATAATGTAAGCTTGGAATGCTATCTGAGAATTACTTGAGGGTTTTTATGGCATATTTTCTCTCACAATTTTCATTAAATAAAAAAAATATGTCAAATAAAATTTAATCTGTAGCATGGCAATGTCTATAGTTATATTTACATGATATGCATATACAACTTGCTAGCGCGCAGAGCGAGTAAGTTGTTACACGGCACCGCTCTCTCTTCATCGAGGGGTCTTCCATGCATACACGCCAGCCTGCTGTGCATTTACTCTATGGTATTGTTTTTAGTTTTTATTTAGGTCAATAAATATAATGAAAAATAATGCCTACCTATAAGATATAATAATTTTTTGAAATAAAAATCTATTTAAGACAATAAAAGTGCACATAACCGACTTTATGAAACCACAAATTTAATTTAAAATAAATAAAATCTCTTATATCTGATTTTTCCCTTGGATCATACAATGTATTTCTTAGTTTTACCCACTTTACAAAGTTAAATTTTTTTTATTGCTCCCTTGTTTAATAAAGATCATAGTAGTATATATATAGTAGTAGTAGTAGTATATAGTTCTATTAAAGTATATATATATATATATATATATATATATTTTTTTAAAAATATATATAGTATTGTAGTAAATAAATATATATATATAGATATTAAAAATATAAATGATATATATATATATATATATATATAAGGTATATATATATTAGCAGCATATATATATATTTCTTTATTTATATATAGCAATATATATATATATATATATATATATATATGTTCCTAAAAGGATAAAACCAAGAATTGCAGTTTAAGATCCCAGGAAAATCAGAAACAAGAGATTTTATTTATTTTAAAATAAAATTTCTAAAGTTTGATAAGGTCGAGTTTTTGTACTTTTTATTATCTGTCTTAAATGATAATTTTTTTTCATATTCAGAATTACTTTACCATGTAGTTAAATTATTTTATAGTTAAAATATATATATATATATATATAGTATAGTATATTTATATAAATATATATATATATATATAAGGTTATATATATATATAATATATATATATATATATATATATATATATATATATATATATTCTTACTTCAGATCCCAGATAAGCATTTATCTGCCCGTCAGTTGACGTAACTTCCCTCTCCATCCGCCTCTATTCGCGAAATCAAGATTTGTTCTCAGTTCCACGATGTTCGGGAAGCGGTGCCTCGTCAGCAAGTCCTCCACTTCGTTTCTCCACTTTCTCGACCTCCTAAGACCTCCACGCCACTCTCCCCTCCTCCTATTCTATCTAGATATCCCATCCACCTCAGTTGTGTTTTTTATATCTTATTTCTGATCGCACATACCCTTGCTCTCTCTTTCTTATATGTTCATTCCTCACTCTATCTCTTCGGCACTTTTCCAGCATTACCCTCAAGGGCCTCATTTCCGCTCCTTGCATTCTTCTTCTTGCAACTGTGTTTGTTGCCCAATTCTCCGCACCATACATAAATATTGGCGAAAACTCTCGAAAATGATTCTCTTCGCCTGCAGGGGCACATTCTCATCATTCGGCAGTTGTAAAATTGATATTGATACATTAGCTCTCCTGAAGATATATATATATATATATATATATATATATATATATATATTAAATAAAAAAAAATATATATATATATAGTTATATATATATATATATATATATATATATATATATGTTAGTTATAGAAATTTTTTCGAGAGTTTGAGATTAAGAAATATATATATAGCATAGCAGCATATATCATCAGTATATATATATATATATATATATATATATATATATATATATATATATATATATATATATGAGATTAATATATATATATATATATATATATATATATATATCATTACTTGAATAAAAGGAAATAATTTCAAAATACATAGAAACATGTTATTTTACAATTGAAAAAAATCTTCTTCTCGCTCTCTTAACTGCAAAATGATTTATAACTTCCTTCTTTTATATTGTCTAGCTATGATAAACACTCGCTAAAGCGCGTTCTGTTAGTCTTTTCTCTCCCGTTGAATTGAGAAAGAATGTTTTGAGCCTTTTCAGTGTTGAAAAAAATATTTCTGAAGTGCAAAATCGTAAAATATTTGATAGATATCGTAGGGAATGTCTTCATTAAGATTAGTAAATGTATCTATTGATCACGATCTTTGCTCTCTAACTGGTTTGAAAAGTATCAAGAAAAGAAAAAGTTTTAGTCATTTTATTTCTTTTTCATTTTGCGCTGATTTTGACATGCGGCATTCTCATTTCTTCATTAGCAGAAATCAGAGGCTCTGTTGCAACTTTCACAATGTTTGAAAATTTTTTCATTGATGTTTGCGTGAAAATCTTTCAAAACAATCATCATATTTTCAATATGATTAAGGGCAGTATCTGTTACTAATGATAGATACCTTAATATAGTACATAAAGGAAGAGTGAAAAAGAATTAAGTTCAACTCATAATTAAACTTAAAACCCATTTGCTCGTAATTACAGATTTCAAAATATTTTAGGTTTTTGAAGAAGGATCAATATCTTGTTCCATATCGATCTCTTATACAGTTTCACCTTGCTTTAAAAACTCCTCTAATATGTAACAATCCATCGGAACTTTCCTCTCTAGCTTGATTCGTACATTCATGCTAGTTTTGCCCATTTTGTTTCTGAGAAAATATCTCCTATTTTGCTACTAAAATGGTTGTCAACCTTGGATATCTAAAACAGTGCCCAGTTGTTTGCACTGAGAGAGATATATATATAGTATAATATATATATAGTATATAGTATAGTGAGGTAGGTATATAGTGGAGTATATATATTATATAGGAGGTGGTATATATGTAGAGATATAGTATATGATGAGAGGAGGGAGAGACTGGATACGATCGTGGGGTGAGCATTCACCTAATTAGCGATCATGAGATGAAAGGCGTAACATAGTTGGTATAATGTGCTTATTCTCACTAGCTGAGCACGAGGGGAGTGGGAAACGAAGTGAGCGAAGAGAAGATTGAGAACACATGAGTATGAGAAAATAACTAGTACTACATGTACTGCTTTCAAAAGAAATAAGAAGCACACAAAATTCAATAAGCGATGAGTGAAAGGTGGTGATAGGTCAGTTATGTACTGTAATGAAAAATTGGTGAGATTGAGAATTCGCAGGGGAAAAAGAAGATCATGAGTATAATAGGTATGCTCACAAAAATTAAGTATATATATAGTACCTATATATATATATATAATATATATATATATAAGGATGGTATGAATATATATAAAACCATTAAAAATACCTTAGGGGAGTTATAGTATATATGTAAATTAGTAAAAGTAATAATTTTTCTTAATTTCACCGCTAATTATAATAATATGTATAATTGTTAAAAAATATATATCACCTACCATAAATTAGTATATGATATAATTTCATAACATGCTAGTATATATATAATCTGATCTGTAGTAAACCTATAATTAAGCGATGACGTTAATAGCTATATGATGATTTGACGCACTACGCTAAGTAAAAAAGACAAAATGATAGAAACTAATCTTGACAAGGTTTATAAAAAGTTATTGGCATTTCATATTATATTCATAATAATAAGACCCTAAAATCGGTTTTATATTAATGGTATTATTATTCACTACAAATGAAACGCTGGATTTAACACTACTGATTTTTTGAGGTAATATTAATCAGTTCGAGTAGGCGAAGCGGGAGGTAATACCTTAGTAAATTAAAAATTTGCACTACCTATATATATACTATACTCTCTTCTTTAAGGACAGTTGAGTGAAATTGTAAGGTGGTTGGACTCAAAGGGTATATTGACTATCTTTTCTTCGTAATTCATCTCGGCTTCGTCACTCTAGTTGGGGGATCGCTGCTACTGAGTCCCAAAGCACACACATGTACAGCGCACAACCTCAGTATGCGGTGCTTGATTGAAGTTCTCCGTAGGTAAACTTGAGGTGTTATCCACAGTTAGAAGAATTAGCTGTTCACTGATATGAGTTTTCAACATACTTTGTTTCATGGGTGGTTTGTGTGATGCACACAGTGTTTATCAATTAACTATTTAACAACTAATTTTCGGATTTGGAGAAGCCTTAAGAAAAAATGTTCCTCATATAATTTTGCATTGTCAGGACCGTGTGAGAGTGAGCCGAATGGTTTAAGTTAAATATAGGATATTTAAAGCTCTCGTACGCACATGGTAGTATTTCAGAATACACGGCGGTAGCACCTCATTTTCTTTAGCTATTTATATAACCGTAAATGTACTTTATTTGTTTGTAAGTATATTCAACCTGCAGTGTAGTGTATAATATATATTAATAATATATATATTAATATATATATATATATATTAATATATTATTTTAATAATTATATATATATATTATATATATAATATATATATATAAATTTATATATATATAATATATATATATATATATTATATATAATATATAATTTAGGCCAGCCTTAGAAGAGCCACAATCCAATTAATTCTAAACTACAACACTACTCAGTGGAAAAAAATATATCGTTAAAAATCTTGTAAATTTTAACCTGAGAGGAAACTATATATAAAATAAAAAATAAAAAAAAAATAAATCATATCTACGAAATACTACATAAAGCTTACCAGTGATAGAATGAATATACATTTTTGGGAATCCTTGCCTAAAATTTTGGTTCGGAAAAGTGTAATAAAAAAATAAAATAAAAACAATAAACTTATATCCACATAAAAATTGGCACTATTTTTTTTGGCGGGGTGTGGGACATAGTTAATAATTAATTAATATATATTATTTGTAAATATAGGTACTTATTACACGGCATTTAGGGGGCTATCGAGCCGAACGGGAAAACAAGGGGGAGTACGTATTTTCACATACCACACGTATGTGTATTGTTGTTGGCAGATGGACATACGCGACATCAAATTACCAAATGAGAGCGGGGTATCCGAGTGGAGACTACTCCTCCAGAGTGGGGGAATAGTTACCTAACTCCTATACCGTAGTTCATCGAGAAGGACGGAGTACACCCCTAGAACTCCTGCACCTTCAGCGGTTTTTGGTTTAATAGTAAAATTATAGGGTGCTATGTTTATTTGTAACATTAGGTATTAACTTAAGTTAATACAGTTTTCTTTTATTTTAACAAGTAACCAATAAAAGGTCTCTAATAGGCCCTCTAATCATATACTATACTCTATATCATAATTCTATATATATTATTTAAACATATGTATATATATAACATTAATTTTTTTTATTTTTTATTTAATTTTTTTTTAAACAATTTTTATCCTATCCAAAATTTAAAGAGGATTACCAAAAATGTATTCTCTATTATCGCTGTAATATAGCTATTGTAGCGTTTTTGAGATATAATTTTGTTATTTATTATATTTTCTTTCTTTTTTTTTTTTTTTTTTTTTTTTTTTTTTTGCATTTTCGTCAATCATTATATATAAATTGGACCAGCATTATTATATATTCTGGTCAATGTATTCTACTCCTGGTAGCTGTGTATATAGTTTTTTGAGAGATTAATTAGAAGTGTGAGGTTCACATAATTTGTGTTCCTATTATAATTATAATTATATTTATATATATTATATATATATATATTTAATTATATATTAATATATATATATTTATTAATATATATATATATATATATATATATATTATATATATATATATCATATATATAATTAATATATATATATATATATATTAATGTGTGTAAATACATTTATTATATATATAGATCTATAACTGATATTAAAAACATAAAGAATAGTACATATATAATTAATATATATAATTAAGTATATAATATATATTATATATTAATATACCTAGTGATATTTAATATATATGTTATATGTTAAAATGTATAATTATATATTATATTATCAGTTATATAATTTATGTATGCACTTTATTATAAATTATTGATTTATTGAGTTGAAAATTTATACTTATATAACTAGTTTATCTTATTATATAATATGTCGTTTTCGTATTCTCTATTATCTATTCAAATAATTTTTTTCATCTTTTTATATATTACACTAGTATAGGTATATTCATATATTAATATATATATAATTATATATATTATTTAAATGTTACTTCTGAGAGAGTTGCAAAATTGAAAAATAGATCCCATCCACTACTGTACTTTTAGGACGATAGGAAGACAATAAACGGTTACTATTCAGATATTTCAAGCTATTGCCATTATATAACATAAGATCCGATAATTCATATTAATAATCTTATTCACCAACATGCTTCTTACCCAACAGGCCGTTCCACGAATGTCAAACAATCTTGTACATTCTTACTATTTGGATATTTCTTTCGTACCACCTCAGGATCAGGATTTGGAGTCAAAATCTCGAAGTTATTGGTCTCAATAGTCTCTCCCACTCCATACAATATGGGGTGCCATCAAAGCTCATAGTTCAGATTTGTATTTATTTTTTTAATGATTTTATTATTTTTTCTATCTCATTTTATATTGTTTATAAATGTTTAAAACACACTTGCTAGCACAATCTCGCCATATTTCAGTGTGTAAACGGTCAAACCTAAGTTTCGCTACAAGAAATCTATACTACTCATAGTCACGTAAGTCTATAATAACACACTCATATAACATCACACCTACATACGCTATATCAACTCACGTCATCCTACACGTATATATCATAGGCTTGCTATCGCACTTAAAACGTAGAGAGAAGGGTATGGGGACTTTCCTTTCGACGTTACGGCGTGTTATGTTCTTTATACTGCTTTAACTTAACCCTGTTTATAAGGTTTAAGTGTCATGTTGTAGGCACTCTACCTTTCGTTCACGTTGGAACACAAATTAAGGAAGGAATAAAGAAAATAAAGAATGATAAATATTCTAATAATCTCTATCTATCTATATTCTAATCTATCTTATCTTATCTATCTCATCGAGTTTATCATATTCATATTACTATCTATCTATATATATATTATAATATTAAATTATATATATAATATATATATATATAAATATACTATATTATAATAATATATAAATATATATTATATAATATATATATATATATATATTTATATAATATATTTAATATATATTATATATATTATATCAATATATAATATATATATATATTATATATATATTAATATATATATATATATATATATATTTAATAGTATAAAACTTTCATAATATTTTAGTATGCACATCATAATTTTCAATTAGCAGAACGAGAAATTAAAGTATTTTTTAAATTCATTTTGCAAAAAAACAAACAATTTTACGACGCGCTTCTAAAGAGATGTCATAATAATTAAACAATTTTGCGGTTACTATAATATTAATGTGGTGTGTGTATTATATATTATATATCATATATATATATAAATATATATATATTAATATATTAAATATATAGGATAATATATATATATATATATATATAATATATATTTATAATATATATATATATAATATATATATTATATATATATATATAATATATATATATATATATATATTATATATATATATATATATAATATATTATATATAATAATAAATATTATATATATATATATATATTAAATATATAATTCAATCCTAGGAATTTGTAACACCTATATTTAGCGGACTGACCACGCACTGTGGATATCTTGCAATGTAAGGGTCAGGGTTGGTTCAAGTACAAGTACTTGTACTGGAACCCAAGTACTTAAGTACATGTTTTGGAGTACTTGTACTGCAGATTTCTTAGAATAGCACCCGACTGTACTTGTACTGTAGTACTTTTGATTACTTGGCCTTTTGGTACTGTGGGTACTTGTTGCTTAGGTCCTTTCCAACCAGAGTCTGGCATAGACAACCTTGCAATATTTTTATTTTCTTATTACTATTTTTTTCCTACCGTAAAATTATTCATATTATTAGATGTCATTCTAAATAAATATCATTTCATGAATGTAAAGTAGGCCTATTCATTATTTATATATATTATATATATATATATATATATATATATTATATATATATATATATATATATATATATATAGGTTTATAATATATATATTATATATATATTAATGTTATATTATATATGATATAATATTAATAATATATATATAATAATAATATGAATGATCATATAGAGAATATATATAATATATATACTATTATATACCGATAATGTGTGTCAAATATAAGTAGTATATATATATACTATATATAAATATATATATAATATATAGATCTATATTCGTGATCCATATAAAATCATAGACAAACCACCTTTTTTCGCGCAACGAACATACGCGGGGAATGGTATGACGTTATCACTTACCGAATAGAAACTCAGACACAGTATCGGTCTAGATTAGAATATGCACGAAGTCGAAAAGAAAGCCCCAGCTTAACCATCTCAAGCTTTTTAATACTTATTACGATAAGGTATATCTCGCGCGCGCTCCATCACGAACATCCCATCTCCGAGGGGCTTCAACACAGAGGACTAGCAGAAAACGACTTACAGCGATCGGTTTCACCTAGACAATAAGAGAAAAGTGTCGACCATGTGGGTTGTTCTTTCCCTTGTATTGCATCATGGTGTAGGCGAGATACCACTACAATACATCCCACTGTCAAACATAGAAGCCACGCTCGATCTCATCTATATATACTATCCTATTCTTAGGTAGATTCTTTGTTTGTCTCTCGCCCACAGCCTGATACCTCCGCTTTTACGTTGCGCATCTCATGCGAGGACTAATATTCTTTTTTTGTGCCACTGAGCACTAGGAATCACAATCGCACACTTAATTAATTCCTATTCATGTCGTCGCACTCACGCAGACCAGCTCCGATATTCCGCACACGTATACATAGCTCAGCATATACATCTCTATTACAGTAGCCAGTAGCGTCTTTAAACACTGCGACGAGCCAATCCGTAATTCGCTAGCGAATACGCATTTGTGGTAACTCTTTATGTACTGCTTCAACCACATGTATACTCAAGGACACAGCCCATTGAGACCTGGAGAATTGTTTTTCATTTTATTCTCATCTTCCATTCCATCTAGAAATACAGTCGCGCACTGTGTTTTCACACTAACTCATATTATCCAACTTCTGTAAATACGTTATCTCCTCATTTTATCAATTCTTCTCACACCTTAACATCCCTTAAGATTGTCCATCTGAACACATTGGTACTTAGATCCTATACCTTTTATTCCAGACCACAGTCTTACTACTATACATAACACAGGTTACAACTTACCATCACGCAAGAAACTAGCGCACTCAAGAACTTAGTCCCTTTACACCCATCAAGGATTTAATTGCACCAGCCTCCTTCCTGCAATTTACAACTTACCTATCACACTCGGCAATCAATCAGTTTATGATCATTGACCATATATATATGATATATTTAAACTCAGTCACTTGTTCCAGCTGCTCACACAATCTAGCATAACTTCACACCTTGTTAATGGACTGTTCCTCACTCAATAACCATAAACCTTACTCCTTCTGCGTTTACTTTCAACCCATCCTTTTACACCGCCCTCCAAATCTTTCTACCAATCCTGCTCAAATCTCTTCAATTTCAGCCTCACAAAACCATATTATAATAGGTCTATATATATAATATATATATCATATATATATATATATATATATATTATATATATATATATATATATATATATATACTATATACATATATTATATATTATATATGTATATATGTGAGAGAGTTATATATGTATATATAATATATATATATATATATATATTATATTATTATATTATATATATATATATATAGTATAGTATATATATATATAATTATATATATATATATATATATATATATATATATTATATATATATATATATATAAGTATATATACAGTATATATAATATATATATATATATATTATATATATATATATATATATTATATATATATATATATATATATATATTAGATATATAGTAATAACTGACTATATATTAAGGCGAGAATGGTGATTCATTGAATTTGGAAGTTGTATAACAAAACGTTTATGGAGGGTATAGTTCCGAGGGATTGGAGGAGGTCAATATTATTACCTTTATATAAGGGTAAGGGGAAAAATGTAACTGTAAGTATCATAGGGTAATTAGTTTATTGAAGTGTTGTAGGGAAAGATATATCGTTTGGTATTTTTGGTGGAATTGGTGAACTAAAATTTGGGGAAGAATAAGGTGCGTTAGAAGTGGTAGAGTGATGTGTGGATCAAATCTGTACATTGAACAAATGATTGGGATATGAGGGAGGAGAAGAATAAATTGTATTTAGGTTTAATGGATTTGTAACAGGCGTATAATAGGGTTAATAGGGAATCTATGGAAGGTGTTAGTGATATGGTGTTGGTGGTAGCTTCTGAATAGTAATCAAAGTATGTATGACGATAGTGAAGCATGGGTAAGAAAATACAGTCGAAAGTGATTATTTTAATACTAAATGGCGGAGTGAGACAGGGATGTGTATTGTCTCCTGTGGCAATCCCAATCTGTATATGATGAGGGTTTATGAAGAATTAGGGTACGGGGTGACAAGGGATAGAGTTAGAATGATGGAGAATGGATGAAAGTGGAGGATTCCCTAACCTATTATATGAGGATGATTTGGTTTGTGTGGCGAATCTGAAGAGAGTTTTAGAGGATTAGTAGAGAGGTTTTTGCTGGGTGTGTAAAAGGAGTGGTTTGAAAGCAAACGTAGATAAGAGTAAGGCCTATGGTTGTGAGTGAGGAGGCAGACCTCAGTATAAAGTTATGTTGATGGTGAGCAGCCTGGAAAAATGTCTGAATTTAAATATTTAGGATAAATGTTGAATGAAAGGGAGCGGATGATGCAGAGTGTGTAAGGAAAATTGTGAATGGCCACTAAGGTGGCGGTGAAGTTTAAATCGTTGGTGGATGTAAGGAACTAAGTGTCTTGGTTGCGCTAGGGTCTTACATGAGGGTGTGTTGTTACCCGTGTTAATATATAGTAGTGGGACTATGGTCTGGAATAAGAG
Organism: Trachelipus rathkii; assembly: GCA_015478945.1. NCBI lineage: Eukaryota > Metazoa > Arthropoda > Malacostraca > Isopoda > Trachelipodidae > Trachelipus > Trachelipus rathkii. Next base: position 39,607 of record JABUQX010138522.1, read on the forward strand.
GTATAGATCTAAAGTACAATGTGTTCAGATGGACAATCTTAGTGGCGTGTTAGGTGTGAAAAAAAATGATAAATGAGGAATGAACGTATTAGAGAGTTGTTTGGTGTGTAGATTGATGAGAGAATAAAATGAAAGTACGTTGAGATGGTTTGGTCATGTGGAAAGGTGGATGGACAGATGGTCGTTAAACGGATGTATAGTGGTGTGTTTTGGGAATCGACCGGATGGGAAAAGACAGAAGAAAAAGTGGAATGAGTCAGAAAGGAATGCCCTGGAAGAGAGAAATGTGAATAGTTGGGCAGAGGCGAGAAGAAAGGTGCATAACAGGAGTGAATGGCGGAGTTTTGTGAGGAGGTATGGTTGTAGCCCACCTGGGCCAAGGAATGGACCCCACATTTACGAGAGGTCATGGTTGAGGGTCAATCACGGTCCCATGAAGCTCTAGGTGGATTTTTCTTGACTGTCGACTCAATTCTCACTAATTGGTAATACAGGGGGTGGTAAGGCTGGGCTTTCTTTCTACTTGCTTCAATCTTCTACTATTTTTATGTTTCGGTAATATGTTACGCACCCTCCAGTCTTGGGGAGATAAGATGGGTGATGATGATGATGATGATGATGATGATGATGATATATATATAATATATAATTTATATATATATATATAAGGTATATATATATATATATTATATAATAATATATTATATATATATTATATATAATATATTATATATATTATTATATATATATATATATAATATGCAAGTTTTCATAAAGTACTTGTACTTGTACTTGTACTTGATACCATGTACTTGTACTTGTAATTGTACTTGAACAAATTCTAGAGTACTTGTACTTGTACTTGTACTTGACCAATTCTAGAGTATTGTACTTGTACTTGTACTTGAAAAAAATGTAACCCTAGAGTACATTGTACTTGTACTTGTACTTGAAAAAATGTACTTGAACCCAACCCTGGTAAGGGTTCATCTTGTTCAGGCCCATAACCACACTCCCTCCCAAACCCCCTTAATTTAACCCTATAATGTACCATTCTTCTCCCTAGAACCAAATTCACATTCCTTTCCTTAAGACCCTTTTTCAAAGGTCTCTCAGCCGGTTGATTCTCAACACTCTCACCTTTATAGACCAGCTTACCAACCGACAATTGTTCATTTTTTTATATGACCAAGCCATCTTAATACAATCTATTTATTCATTCATTCACACCTCTCCCTACACAATACAGCTCTCTAACACTCTCATCCCTCATTTTATCAATTCTTTTCAAACCTAACACCCCTCCCCCCTAAGATTACCCATCGGAGCATATTACACCTTATATTTATACTTCTTATTCTACATCATAGTTTAGCTGATATATAGTAACACTGGTAACAACATACCCTCATTTGGAACATTAGCCACTCTTCTACCACTCACAATTTTCATACCACATTCTGCGTCATCTGTCCCCTTTTCATCCAACATATAGCCTAAATATTTAAACTAGGATGCTTTTCTCAGCTGCTCACCATCCAACATAGTTTCACACTGTGGACTCCCCTCACCCACCACCATCACCATAGCTTTATCCACATTTCTTTTCAAATTCCTTCTTTTACACACAATACAAAATCCCTCTAATAGTCCCCTCAAACTTTCATCAGATTCGCCACGCAAAAGCAAATTATCAACGTACAATAAGCATGGCCTCTTCCAATCTCCTCCATTCTCTATCAGTCTAGTACTCTACCCTTCCATCCCTACCTTTAATTCTCCAGCCATATACAAATTAAATGACCATGGAAACATAACACATTCCTGCCTCACTCCTTCTTCTTTCTTCCTTCAGTGATTTCACTCCTTCCTCACTCCTTAAACCATTCACTCTCAAATTCATTTATTCTTACACACACTTCAATATCAACAAACATACTTTTAATTCTATTCAGAAATATACCACTAACACCGTCTATCATTAACACCTGTCATAGAGCTTCCCTACTGAACCTCTCATACGCCTTTTACAAGTCCATAAAATCTAAATACAATTTATTCTTCTTTTCTCCATATTTTCTCGCTCCTTTGCTTCAAAGTAAATATTTGAGCTACATATTCGCTACCACTTCTAAATGCACCCTGTTCTCCAATAATAAGTCCTTCAGTCACTCGACGCACTTTTCCAGCAAAAATACCAAAATATAACTTATGTACATCATTCAACAAACTAATTCTTCTATAGTTTCTAGAGTTCCATTTATCTCCCTTTCACTTATACAAAGGTACTATCACCGCTCACCTCCAGTCCTTCGGAGCTATACCTTTCACAAACGCTTTGTTACAGAGCTCCCATATCCAGTCAATCACAATCTCGCCTCCATTCTTGATCATTTCACCAATAATTCCATTTATATCTGATGATTTACCGTTTTTCAACTTTCACTAATTACATCGTCTCCAAAATACCTATTTCTTCTTACACCACCAAACCCACATACATTTACTATCACCTTTTCATTACTGAAAATGTTATGCAGATTTTCGAAGTGTTTCCTCCATACTCTCCTCACATCCATTTCATCAGTCACGAAATTCCCATCTCTATTCATTATTCTGTGAAGATTCCCCTTATTTCTTTCTCAACATTTCACACTTTCATCCAGACGAGCTTCCTATATTCTCTTGTAAGTTCCCATTTATCCTCTTTTCAAACTGTTCATTTGCTTTGTAGACCAATTTGAAATATATATATATATATATATATATATATATATATATATATATATATATATATATATATATATATATATATATATATATATATATATATATATATATATATATATATATATATATATATATTTGTAGCTATGTCTTTATGTGCTTTTGCGCTGTAGACACTCAAAATTAAAAATGCCAGGCATAGGATGTTGATAGAAATATGAAATTTTTGTCAAAGTAAAGTGATCTGAATTTTTTTTTAAACAATTTAGTACATAAAAAATTAGTAATCAATTAAGAAAATAACAAAGGAATCCTTTTTCCAACTGCAAATTGTGCGTACGATATTTATTTCAATATATTCAATTAAATAAAATTTGGGCTCTACTTTTGCGGCCCTAAAATAAGCCAATTTTATGTTCTTAAAAATAAGACAAATATAGCAACATACGAAAATAAAGAATTCAAAATTCCTATAGTACTTTTTATAATATTGCCAGTTTGGCTTCTATTATTTCATAGCAACTTGGAAGTTTTTCTCATATAAAATTAAGGTTCAAATTTTACAGAGTTGCTAGATTTGTCCATGTAATGTCCTTCTTTTACTTGTATATAGAGAGTCAGAGACACTAAAGTCAGTTTATTCGCATTTTACGGGGGAGAGCTTGTGTTTATTTTTTTTTGTGCGAGAAATAACAGTGAAAATATATGCAAAAATAATTACCTGTGTGATATATATATATATATATATATATATATATATATATATATATATATATATATATATATATATATATATATATATATATATATATATATATATATATATATATATATATATATATATATATAGAGAGAGAGAGAGAGAGAGAGAGAGAGAGAGAGAGAGAGAGAGAGAGAGAGAGAGAGAGAGAGAGAAAAAATAAATAAGAAGAGAATGACGTTTTTAGTATTTGTTAAATTTGACACCTCTACAATACAATTTTATTTTTAGGCTTTTGCTTTACCGAATGTGTTCGAATGCATGCAATCGATATTAAAAAAAAAAAAAAGTCCTATAATTTATGCACACATTTACACATAAATATAAAAAATTAGGTAATAGTCCGTTTGAGGATAATCCTATCAGATATTGATATTTTAGAAAAGATAATTGATTTTATAATATTTCCATCTAAGAGAGTTATCAAGTCTTTTTAATTGCAGAATGTGTTCGAATGCATGCAATCGATATTAAAAAAAAAAAAAAGTTGTAATTTATGCATACACTTACACATAAATATAAAAAATTATTTTACTAGATTGTCTTTTATATATATATATATATATATATATATATATATAAAGTATATATAAATATATATATATATATATATATATATATATATATATATATATATATATATATATATATATATATATATATATATATATATATATATATATATATATAAACCTACAGCCCCTCCATGCCAAGTTTACACGAGCCGCCACTACTGTATACATATATATATATATATATATATATATATATATATATATATATATATATATATATATATATATATATATATATATATATATATATATATATATATATATATATGGTAAAGGTTTACATTCTGGCCGCGCCAAGTTTCTCGATATCGATGTATATATATATATATATATATATATATATATATATATATATATATATATATATATATATATATATATATATATATATATATATATATATATATACAAAGCGCTCCTAGCTTAGTGGTAGAGCACTCGCTTAGCAAGCGAGGGGGCCCAAGTTCGAGACTGGGTTGGAGCGAGAAAATGTGAGCTATTCTCTATTAACTCTAGCTTCGTCCCACTCAGACGTTAATGAGTACATTTGTGGTGTGCTTTGCTACAAATGGGAATTAATCGCGGCGTCCGCGATAGGCCTGGCCAGCCAGCGGATTTAGCCGTTAGGCCCTTGTTTCCCAAGGACCTTTCTCGAAGGGTCCCACTGACAGGACGAAAGTCCTTACTGGGGTTGATGATTAATTTTTAATATATATATATATATATATATATATATATATATATATATATATATATATATATATATATATATATATATATATATATATATATATATATATATATATATATATAGTAAATCTGTGTCTATCTAACAAAACTTTATCATAACCTAGACCTAAAAGCCCCCAACTAGGCCCTAACCTAATGGATTATGAAAGCCCCCAACTAGACCCTAACCTAATGGATTATGAAAGCCCCCAACTAAGCCCTAACCTAATGGATTATGAAACCCCACAACTAGGCCCTAACTTAATGGAATATTGTTCCCCCTTATGTACGAGCTAAGGCAATATATATATATATATATATATATATATATATATATATATATATATATATATATATATATATATATATATATATACTCACGGATTAATTCACATTTTGTAGTATTACAATAAAATTTAAATGTCTCGAATTTTCGTTAAACAACAGTTTATATTTAACACTGCATGTATGAAGATTACATTTGAACATAAATTTATTATTATATTTAATAATATCACAATTGCTATTGCACTTGTTGCATTTAAATTCCTCCAATATCAAATTAAAATGTTGTAAAAACGCAAGCAATGAGTAATCTTCAGAGAAAATTTCATACAAATCGTTTAAATTCATTGTGACCCCTCACCAACAAAAGCTGCTTTACAACTGACTAAAATAAAATACGATCATACCTTTTATAGATGAATAAATAATCGTAATCGTTCGATTTATTATATCGATATTTGACATAAAAATTTTCGGACTCTGAAAAAATCAAAATAGCGCGGCCAGAATCTACACCTTATATATATATATATATATATATATATATATATATATATATATATATATATATATATATATATATATATATATATATATATATATATATATATATTATATATATATATATATATATATATATATAGGCTTAGGTGAAGTTTGGTTGGTTAGGTTGTTAAGCTACGTTAGCTTGCTTAGATTTTAAAAGGACCATTTTTATAGGTTTGAATCTCTTTACTGAAATACAGTTTTCTTTTTATCGAATGTAAATTTTTAATAGTTTACCTTAAAAATTGATATTTGGTTTTCTATTTCCGCAGATAGTAGCCCAATTTCACGTTTGTAGCAATAATCTGGCAACAACGAAATTTTTCCACTCAAGGAGTTATTTTATCTATCTATATATATATATATATATATATATATATATATATATATATATATATATATATATATATATATATATATATATATATATATATATATATATATATATATAGCATATATATATATATATATATGGTGAAGGTTACCATAAAGGAAGGAAAAACTATAGACTTTAGAGAAAAGTTTATTTAAAAGAAAAGTTTAAATATGTAGAACATGAAAAGCAATGTATTTTAATTTTTTTTTTTTTTTTAAATATTTTATATAATATTTCCAGGTAGACGGTATGCTTGTCGTGGTACTTAGATCGTGAACATTTTTGAGCCGTGGCCTGCGAGTCATATTTGTTTTTTATTTTTTAACTACGGGAACCCTTGGTACAGTACCGTTCGGCCTTCTGGGAACGACAGCAGACCATTCATCGCAGGCTTGAACTGCTCTGTATTTAGTGTCGTGGTCTTCCGCTTTCTCTACGGTAGAGTCCCTCACTGCTGCTGAGCGCTTGGTCGTGTAAAATGTATATATAAAGTATTTTACACGGCCAAGTAGGGGGCTCGGAGCCGATTTGGGGAACAGAGGGGGGATTGCTTTCCATACCGCAGGGAGGGGGCGGGAGGGTCCCTGCGCCCAAATACCAAAGAGCGGGGTTCCGGAGACCCTCCCGAAGGGGGAAATAGTCCTACCCTAACTCCCTGGAAGGCCGAGAGACCCTGACTCCTGCCATCGGTGCGGTATACCCTTTGGGGTTCCCATTAGTTTAAAAATTTAATATAAACTCGCAAACCATTAAAAATGTTGCACGATCTAAAAAGTACCACGACAAAGCATGCGTCTCTAGAAGTAATTATATAAAAAATTTTTTTTTTTTTTTTTAAATATTAATCACTTTTTCATGTTCTACATATATATAGTAAACTTTTCTTCTAAATAAACTTCTTCCTCAAAAGTCTATAGTTTTTCTTCCTTTATGGTAACTCTTCACCATATATATATATATATATAGAGCAGCATATAGAGATATATATATATATATATATATATATATATATATATATATATATATATATATATATATATATATATATATATATATATATTATGAAATAATGTATATATTTATTTACCCTTATATATATATATATATATATATATATATATATATATATATATTATATGCTAATGAATAAAAATTTAACAATATTTGATGGGACAAAAATGGTCAAAAGAGAAATAATCTAAATCAGCTCCTAAGTATAGATCGAAAAAAGAAAAAAGTTTATTTTTCCAAATCTTTTCCTGAAGTGATAAGAGTAACCTTTTTTATTGCACCGGCTTGCTAGACTTGTTTCTTAAATACTCATCATTGATGAGGAATTCCAAAAGTATATGACAAATTTTAAGGAATTTATTGATTCACACAAAAACTTTATTACGAGTATTGCAATAAATAAATTTCCTTTTAAAATACATTTGGGTATAATCAAGATTTAACCTATATAAGGTATATTTTGGGTTTAATTTTGATAACATCACATATTAAAAAAGTGGACTTCAGGGCCACCCTGTCCTTAAATGAAATATTTATTACTTACATTTTATGTAGATGTAATTTTTATTAACTTTACGATTAGGGTTTCAAGGTATAATCCGTTGAATCTTAATTAAAAAGATGCAAAAACAATCTCAGCAGGTTAATTAAAGGTGTATATATATATATATATATATATATTATATATAAATATATATATATATATATATATATATATATATATATATATATATATATATATATATATATATATATATATATATATATATATATGTATATATATATATATATATATATATATATATATATATATATATATATATATATATATATATATATATATTTAGTAAATATATATATATATATATATATATATATATATATATATATATATATATATATATATATATATATTAAGGCAAATTTTATAGAAGCAGTGCTATAAAATTTCCTGTACAAAGAAAGGCTACAATGAATTCCATCTGATGTAATTGACTTTATTATAATACTGAGCCTGAATCTTGATTTTATTGGTGATTTACTTAAATTTAAAATGGAAGGTGTTAGTATTAAACCATCTAGGAAAATCTCACTCTTTTTTGGAGTAAGGAAGATCTTAAATTGTATGAGACTCCCGTTTGAACATCTGTTGCCTCAGGGAGTTTTAAAAATGAGATGAACTTTTATTAGCGTCTATACTCAAGGGAATAAAAGAATTTTGGTTGATGGAGATCATTTTTGTTAATATATTATTTTCTGCAATCATCGACTGAGTAGTTTTGTTTTGATGGATTTGGACATTTGTGAAATGTGAGGAAAAGAGAGGTATACTTTGACCAATTGTAATGGTGGAATAGTTAATTAGTATAATTCGCTGTGTTATATGCAAATAATATTATATATGAAAATGTGATGATCTAGTTTGTTAAGAAAAACACACACCCTCCTGATTTTATAAAAATTCATCTATCTGTGAATCATATATTTCAGAGTTTAGATCAGTGGTCTCCAAAGTGGGGTACGCGTACCCTGGGGGGTACGCAGAGTGATACTTCGGGGTACGCCAAAGAAGTAGCCTCACGATCACTTGTGAGTGTATGATCTTGTATCAAGTGAGTGCGATATATATATATATATATATATATATATATATATATATATATATATATATATATATATATATATATATATATATATATATATATATATATATATATATATATATATATATATATATATATATATATATATATATATATATATATATATATAACTCGTGGGCAAATTTAATGCATCACCCGCAAATATAATTTAAACACTTTCATATTGGGAAATGTAGGGCTAGGGTTTGGTTTTATTTGGTTCATACCTAACTCTGGAGTGTTGCACAGGGTTATAAATGTATAAACCGTATGTAACGACAGTGTGTAGGGAATTAAATGGCATAATAAAGAAAAGAAAAAAAATATGGATATGATGATTTTATTAATCAACAACAATATTCTACAAATTACAATGTGAAATGCAGCATAAAGGTGTCTAATAATGGGCTGTACCCCCTCTGGCCCTTCCAACTTCCTCCAAGCGATTCGGCATTGATGAAATGATGGATGGTCTCATGCGGGATGTTGTCAAAGCGTTTGCAAGCTCCCTGAGTTGGACGGAGCATGTTCACGGGCTCGAACACGCCTACCCAACAAATCCCAAACATGTTCAATTGGATTCATGTCCGGTCCCCTCGCAGAAATGGCCAGGAGTCTGATCACTACCTGTAGGTACTGTTGGACGACCTGTGCAGTGTGCTGTGTACAAAAGGTGGCGTTGTCATTAGCAAAAAATGGACGCCAATGAAGGACGCGAAAGGCACTATATACTCTTGGAGGATGTCTTCCGCATACCTTTTAGCCGTTAGCGTTCCTCTGCTCACGATATGCAATGCCGTGCGAGCACCCAAACGAATGCCTGCCCACACCATCACAGTCACCTCCAAAAGGAACCCTTGCTCTCCTGCACGTCTCCAAATTCGCCGACGTCCATCTGGTCCATGTAGTGTGAACCTCGACTCTGTGAGTGTCCAATTTCCATACGCTTGTGAAAAATGATGATCGCAACCCGATGCTTCCTGATCAGGAAAGGCCGATGGCAGACCTTGTAATACCCACGTTCATTCTGTCGTCTTCTCACTGTACGCTCGGAAATGGGCACATGTCTGAGCTAAGGGAGCCTGTGTTGTGGCTGTACGCTTGTTTGGAAACGATCACGAAGCACTGCCAGACGGAGGAATCTGTCATTTCTCTCGGGCGTCGCCATCGGGCGACCCTGACCATGTCGTCTACGGTTGCTGCCAGTCTCCCTGAACCGACGAAGGATTCGACTGACCGTCGATTGGTTTACCCCGAGTTGCTGAGCCACCTGTCTCTGAGAATGGCCTGCTTCCGACAGTGTGATAACTCCTATGGCACGTTCAACTTCTCTGACGATGTCTTTCCATTGTGACAGTCTTTGTCAAGCTACGACTTACAGCATAGGTACGCGATACGCGATCAAAAAAGTTTGGAGACCACTGGTTTAGATAACCATCTTAATAAACTAGTCCCTAAATTATATGATGAGGAAGCCATCATCTGTACTTACATTTTCCCAAAACCAGACTTTTACAAAAAAAAAAAAAAAAAAAGTTTGTGATTGATAAAAGTAATTCTACTTTTTGGACTATTTTTATGATGTTACTTATGGAAAGATACATTTAAAGATATATTTAAATGAAAACTGGATTGATCAAAAAACCAAATTATATTGAATTGGTGGGTGTTTGCTGTATACTGAGTGAGTTTCAGGCCCCCGTTTATAAACTTATTAGGACCTATTATTACAGAAATTTCCAGTTTTCAGAGTTTTCTATTTAAATATCTGTAGCATTAAACAATAGCCACCCACAGTGTTGGGTTTGCCAGATTTGTTCGATGTATCTATATCTTTTTTATCAAATAATTTTTATTCTAATAACTTAAATTTAATCACATTATATATATATATATATATAT